>CM052652.1:147847207-147919821 GCA_028533165.1 Leontopithecus rosalia | reverse complement strand
CACCTGTTGTCTGAGCGGTTGCTGATTTTCCGATTGAGTCTCTGAGTGGATGTCCAGATTGTTGATGATGAAGTATTTCTGTTTCTTAGTTTTCCTTCTAACAGTCTGGCCCCACTGCTGTAAAACTGCTGAGGTCCACTCCAGGCCCTGCTTGCCTGGGGAACTCCTGTAGCAGCTGCAGAACCGTGAGGGTTGCTACTACATTCTTCTTTTGCTATATTTGTCCCTGAATGATGTCCACCAAATGTCAGGGTGATCAGACCTTTGTGAGGTGACTCTTTGGATATACAGGGATCAGGGAGCTGCTTGAGGAGACAGTCTGTACTTTATAGGAGCTCTAGTGCTGAGTTGTGAGCTCCATTGTTCATTCAGGGCTGCTAGGCAGGTACGTTTAAGTCTGCTGCAGCAGAACTCATAAAGCCCCCCCTTTTTTTTTCCTCAGGTGCTCTGTCCCAGGGAGTTAGGGTTTTATTTATGAGTATCCATTGCACTTTCCTGCCCAGCGAGGAGGCAGTCCAGTCACTGCCTGCCTGTAGTGGCTATGATGAGCTGCTGTGGGCCCTGCCCTGTTGCCGTGGGCTCTGCCC
Source organism: Leontopithecus rosalia (assembly GCA_028533165.1). Lineage (NCBI taxonomy): Eukaryota > Metazoa > Chordata > Mammalia > Primates > Cebidae > Leontopithecus > Leontopithecus rosalia. The sequence continues at coordinate 147,919,234 of CM052652.1, read as the reverse complement.
TGTTGCCGTGGGCTCTGCCCTGCTGTTGTGGGCTCCACCCTGCTGCCATGTGTAATTCCCTGTAGTCCTGTTTATATGGATGTGGTTAGAACTACAGTGGCGATGGTGGCCCACCTCTGTAATGGCAGACTCTCTCTATTATGGCTGGGAAGAAGTCTTAATGTAACAAGCCGGAGGTGACCTTACAGAAAACTTTGAGGATGTCAGGCACTCTACAGATACCAGGAATTGTCCAAAACACATACCATTGAGGAGTTCATCCAGATGATAAACTTAAGTTAAACAAGCTTTCAGAAACTCTTATCACTACTGTTGATTCTAGTCCCAGTTGGTGGACCAACTAGGTGATCCCTGCCATCTCAGCAGTGGCCATCACCTTAATGCATCACCTGTACAGGGTGGAAGACTGAACACCTGTGCAGAAAAAGCCTGCTTTGGATACAGGAGAAAATAAGCCAATTCTAACTACTTCAACTGACAGAAAATTATTTTTCACTTGAAAAAATAATTTTAATGTCTTGTTCTCTTTCTTCCAACATTAGAAACTGTCCTTGCTGTTCTTGAATTTTTCGAGTGTGCCTTTTTATTTATCTACTTTATTTTCATGTTTTCTTACTATGTAATTTACTTATTATAAGCATGATCTTTTAAAAATATATCTGGCTTTTAAAGTAAAAATAAAAACAAGTTCTTAAATGATAAATAGCCTACCAACCAAAAAATCCCCAGGACCAGATGGTTTCACAGCTGAATTCTACCAGGTGTAAAAGAAGAGCTGGTACCATTTAAAACTGAAACTATTCCAAAGAGTTGAAAAAGAGGGACTCCTCCTGAACTCATTCTATAAAGCCAGCATCATTCTGATACAAAAACCTGGCAGAGACATAACAAATAAAGAAAACTCCAGGCCAATGTCCCTGATGAACATTGATGAAAAAATCCTCAACAAAATACTGGCAAACTGAATCTAGGAACACATGAAAAAACTTACCCACAATGCTCACATAGGCTTCATTCCCAGGATGCAAGGTTGGTTCAACATATGCAAATCAATAATTGTGATTCATCACATAAACAGAACTAAAGACAGAAACCACATGATATTCTCAATAGATGCAGAAAAGGCTTTCAACAATATTCAACATCACTTCATATTAAAACTCTCAATTAACTAAGTATTGAAGGAACATACCTCATAATAATAAGAGCCATGCATGAGAAACCCACAGCCAACATCATGCTGAGAGAGCAAAATATGGAAGTGTTCCCCTTGAAAATTGGCACAAGATAAAAATGCCCTCTCTCACCATTCCTATTCAACATAGTGTTGGAAGTTCTGGCCTGGCCAGGGAAATCAGGCAAGAGAGAGAAATAAAGGGCATCCGAACAGGAAGAAAGGAAGACAAAATGCAGATGACATGATTCTATATCTAGATGATTCTATACATAGAAAACCCCATTGTCTCAGCCCAAAAGATTCTTAATCTTATAAGCACTTTCTGCAAAGTCTCAGGATATGAAGTCAATGTGCAAAAATTCCTAGCATTCCTATACATCAACAACAGTTAAGTTGAGAGCCAAATCAGGAACTCCATCCCATTCACAATTGCCACAAAAAGAATAAAATACCTGGGAATACAGCTAACCAGGGAGATGAAAGAGAAAGAACAAGGAGAACTATAAACTACTGTTCAAAAGATGGCACAAACAAATGGAAAAATATTCTATGCTCACGGATAGGAAAAATCAATATTCCTTAAATGGCCATAACTGCCCAAAGCAATTTATAGATTTGATGCTATTCCTATTAAACTACAATTGCCATTCTTCACAGAACTAGAAAAAAACTAATTTGAAATTCACATGAAACCAAAAAGCAGCCCAAATAGCCAAGGTAATCTTACGCAAAAATAACAAAACTGTAGTCATCACACTGCCTGACTTCAAACTATGCTACAGAGCTATAATAGCTAACATCACGGTACTGACCAGTGCAAGAACAGACACATAGATCCATGGAATGGAATAGAGAACCCAGAAATAAGACCACACACCTACAACTATCTGATCTTCAACAAATCTGCCAAAAACAAGCAATGAGAACAGAATTCCTTATTCAACAAATGGTGATGTCTAGTAATATGCAGAAAATTGAAACTGGATCCCTGTCTTACATCATACATAAAAATTAACTCAAGATGTATTCAAGACTTAGATGTAAAACCCAAAACTATAAAAATCCTGGGAGACAGCCTAGGCAATACCATTCAGGACATAGGCATGAGTAAAGGTTTTATGATGAAGGAGCCAAAAACAATTGCAACAAAAGCAAAAATTGATAAATGGGACCTAATTAAGCCAAAGGGCTTCTGCACAGCAAAAGAAACTATCAACAGGGTAAACAGACGACCCACAGAATGGGAGAAAAATTTTGCAAGCTGTGCATCTGACTATGATCTAATATCCAGCATCTATAAGGAGCTTAAACAAATTTACAAGAAAAAAAACCCTATTAAAAAGTGGGCAAAAGACATGAACAGTCACTTTTCAAAAGAAGGCATACATACGGCCAAAAATCATATGAATAAAAAAAGCTCAACATCACCAATCATTACAGAAATGCAAATCAAAACCACAATGAGATACCATCTCACTGCAGTCAGAATGGCTATTATTAAAAAGTCAAACAACACATGCTGGTGAGATTGCAGAGAAAAAGGAATGCTTTTATAGTTAGTGGGAGTGTAAATTAGTTCAACCATTGTGCAGCCATTCCTCGAAGACCTAAAGACAGAAATACCATTAGACCCACCAATCTCATTACTAGGTATATACCCAAAGAAACTTAAGTAATTCTATTATAAAGACACATGCATGCATATGTTTATTGCACTGTTCACAATAGCAACAACGTGGATCAACGTAAATACCTGTAAGTGACAGACTGGTTGAAGAAAACGTGGCACATATACACCATGGTATACTATGCAGCCATAAAAAAGGAACAATATCTGCCAGGTGCAGTGGCTCACGCCTGTAATCCCAGTACTTTGGGAGGCCAAGCTGGGTGGATCACCTGAGGTCAGGAGTTCGAGACCAGTCTGGCCAACGTGGTGAAACTTTGTCTCTACTAAAAATACAAAAATTAGTTGGGGGTGGTGGTGGATGCCTGTAATCCCAGTTACTTGGGAGGCTGAGGCAGGAGAATTACTTGAACCTGGAGAGGCGGAGGTTGCAGTGAGCTGAGATTGCACCACTGAACTCCAGCCTGGGCAACAGGGTAAGACTCTGTTTCAGGAAAAAAAAAAAAGAACAGTATTATATTCTTTGCACGGACATGGATGAAGCTGGAGGCCATCTTGGCAAACTAGGGTTGGAACAGAACATCAAACACTGCACGTTCTCACTTATAAGTAAAAGCTAAACGATGATAATCAATGGATACATGGAGGGGAAAAACACACTGTCAGTGAGGAAAATAACATACTACTGGCTTAATACCTGGGTAATAAAATAATCTGCATAAAAACTTCCATGACACATGTTTACTTATGTAACAAACCCACACATGTACCCTGAACTTAGTAAAATTATTTGAAAAAGAATTAAGCATTTGAAAAGTCTGCTTTAAACAGCTGGGTGGCTTACCAATCTGGAATTATTTCTCTGCAAACCTCGCATTAAACTCCCTCAGATAGTTTAACATTCTTTACAATTAATGGATTGAGGCCGGTTGAGGATAATAAATATCCTTTATCCTCAGAAAGGAAATGTCTTTTCCTTTCTTTTAGGAAGGGCTCAGCCTTCCCGATTTAACCCTGCTTTAAGATTTGGTGAGTTCAGCAATGTGGGCATGCCCTAAAAACCTCTAGAAAGCCCGAAGCAATTTTTTTTTCTTTTTGAGTTTGCTACAGTTGGTGGTTCGTGGATATTGCTGATCATGGATAGTTTCATGGTAGATGCTGTCTCCAGGCTGGGACCTCAGTGTCCACTAACAAAGGTGTAGGGAACTTGACACACATCTAAGGACAACATCAAACTATTCTCCTGAGGGGACCAGATATCTAAAAGACCTGCCTTCTATTCTTGTACTGTGAAAATAATTCTCTCATCTAAATAAACAAATGCCGCTATATGTTTCACATCCTCATTAACCTTTTCCTTTGCCTCAAGGCCTCTTTGTAAATTGATAAAAGCCAACAGGGAAATGAAAGCAAATCGTGTCTCTGTTCCAACCAGCTAAGGACATTCCACCAGTCCTTCACTTAAAGCCACTATTCCTTGGCAAGCAGTCCAAGGTGTCCTCAACTCAAATGGAAATGTACTTATCTTCTTAAGCATTTTTATTGGCTTTGTGCTGCTATATTCCTTCTGGACCATGACGATGGGGGATTTATAGGTCTGTAGGATTCAGATATTATACTCTTAATTAACCTCGGTTCAATGTGTTTTTGCATGTCTTTGATATTAGACAATGAACATAGCTTAGATTTCTCTGGAAAAAATGTTATTCTCTCTGTCCTGTGTTGCTCACAGTCTGAAGAGAACTTAAATCCTGTCCCTAAAGTATTCTTTTCCATGTATCCATTTCCTTCCACTGTCCATTACCAAGGAGCTCTCAAAATAAAACTCTCAGACCCCATTTGGTTGGGAGGACTTTATACATACCTCCCAGAAGATGAATTACTAGGCACAATCACTGCCCGCCTTTGTTCAGCCTCGTCTCTCTGTGGTATCTGCACATGGGAGGTGAATATGAAGAGTAGTTAGGTATTCATGTCTGCATGCTGCTCGCCATACTGTGCTAGAACTCTGAAAAGAACCCTGGGGACAGACCTGAGCCTTCCATCTGGAACCTCTGAGTCTTCTTATTTCTAATCCTCCCTACCCCAGGGATTTTCCATCAATCCTTCCTCCATCCTTGGAGCAGATGCTGCTGATGCTGTGCTCAGATCCTTCATTACCATTCACGCATGTTGCTCCCTGCCCTAGGCTTCCTCTGGCCAGGGAGACATGCTCGGCTCACATGCAGGGCAGGCCAAAAGTGATGGGAGGTTAATGCCTCAGGAGGGACTTCAACAAGGAAAAGTTGATAGATAGGTGCCCCAGCTTCTCTCACCCCCTGTCGGGACAACGAAGGCACACTACATTGGCTGTCTTCCCTTCCATGTCATATGCCCCTCTTGTAGCAGTATTTGCTGGTATCACCTTTCATGAAATCTTATTCTCAAATCTTTGCTTCACAGTCAGCTTCTAGGGCAAGCAACCTAAGAAAACAACTGAGGAAAGGAAACTGTCTCCACCAGCCCTGACATTCCCCAGCTCCTGCTTCTGCGCCCACCCTACATGCCATCTCCCTTCTTATCATCCCTATACTCTCCCTTACAGACGACCACAGAGGCACAGGTAGGTGGGTTTTGCTCCTTAAGCCAAACTGACCCAGCCTGTCCTGACTTTACCTTAGGCAGTGGCTCAGCTCTCTGTCATTAATTGTCAAGAACACATCTGTCACTTGTGACCCACTATCTAGTTCTAACCTCATCCTCAGCTTTCTAGAGTGAGATGGCCTTTTCTTCTTCATGATGGAAGATCCAGGCGGATTCCTGTATTAAGGTTCAGCTGCTGGTTCGCCTATTGCTTCTTAAGTGAATTTGTGGTAAGTAGAATAATGGTTTCTGTCCACCCCCAGGATGTCTACAGCGCCATCCCCAGGATGTCTACAACGCCATCCCTAGAACCCATAGTGCGTCACATAGCATGGCAAGATAAACTAAGGAAGCAAAATCAGCTTCCAAACCAACCAACTTTGAAATATAGAGATTGACCTGCATAAGTCAGGAGAGCCCAGGGTAATCACAAGGGTTTTTAAATGTGGAAGCGAAAGAAGAGGAGAAAAGGTGGAGTGATACAATATAAGAACACAACCCATTGTCGCTGGTCTGGAGATAGAAAAGGGTGACCAGCCAAGAAAGACTGTGACCTTCGGAGGCTGGAAATACCAACGAGAAGGATTCTCTCTGGGAGTCTTGAGAGGGAAATGCAGTCCTGCCATTATCTTGATTTTAGCTCAGCAAGACTCTTTCGGAATTTATGAATGATAGAATGTAATTTGTGTTGTTTAAGCCCTTGAGTTTGTGGTAACTGGTTATAGCAGCTATTGACGATGAATACAGGCTTGGGAAGGGGTTCTCCTGCGCTGCTACCTGAAGCTGGAAGCTTCCATGGCAGCTCCCACCTGACCTGCTATCTCCACACTGGCACTAGCTACTCAGACTTGGCTGGTGTCACCAACGTGTCTCTAAGATTTTTTCTTCCTTACTCTTTCTGTGGATATTTGGTTTCTTTCTGTCCCTACCTCTTTGACCAGCTTTAAAAACAGAAGATGGACAGAACCTGGTCAGATTTTATCTCCTTAGGTGAAGGACAGAGTTTTAGACTTGAAAATATATTCACTTGGTCTAAGTAGGTATTTAGACCCGGTAGGCATTTTCTGAATCAGATCATCATCTGGCCAGGGCTTTCTCTGCAAAAGTCCCTAGCCTTTAGTATGTCTATGTCAGCTAAACATGTTTTATTCAGCCTTTTGGTGATCATAAGTATCTGGTAATCACAAGAGAAAGGATGCCCTAATTGCCTCCAAGCCATTTTTGAAAGACACTGATACCCATCTGTGGATGGATCAGACATTCCACCAACCTCACTTTTAATCCTGACCATACGAGTTCTGTCCTCAAGAGATGTCTTTGCCATTGTCCTATCCCAGTGACAAATCCCGGTGATGAGGTCTCCAGGCTGATCAGAAAGAGTCCTAACTCTAGATAGGACTCAGCGTCTGAATGTGAAGGATCAGTTAGGATCAGGCTGCCTCTCTCCTGGGACAAAGCCATTACCTGTCAAAAAAGTGGATCAGAGAATGGGGACAATGAGGGATGACAGAAGGGGGATTTTTGAAAACAACATTCCAGACCCTCTACTTTTCATTCCCAGGTCTCATTTTAGGGTCAACAGACTGGGTTACAACCAGCTGCAAACTAAACATGACTCAGTGTTTTAATTTGGTCTTGATGAAGTTGCCCCTTGTCTCTGAGCTCTGACCAAGGTAATATGAGTGAAAATGAATGCTCTACCTGAGTGAAATGTCCATGCTCTGTCCCCATGCACCACTCTCCCAGCAGTCCTAGCAAGTTGGTCAATTTCCTTTGGAAATAATTTTGTTTCATGGGCCTTTTGGGCCTTTTGATGAAACAGTCATTCCTTGGAGAAGAGCAAGTGTTCTACCTTGGATCTTCCAATCCCGTATTTCGAATAACTGCATCTTCCACGTGCTCCTAATATGGCTGAAGAGAACCACACTTCCAATCTCTACATTCACCTCTTCCTTCCCGCTTGCAGTCAGATCTCTATTGCAGCTAGGGGCAGCTGAACACAGCTTCCTTGGCCATCAGCCTTGGCCTCATGTCCAGCTACAAAAGGGGTTACTAGAGCAGCTGTGATTCGTGCTGATGGTTACTTCTTCATATAATATTCCAACCCCCTTGGAATACTATATGAAAGTATTGGTGAGAGCTAATTGTTAAGTTTTGAGAAAGGACATCTCCTGCATGATAAGCAGCTGATGGAAATGTGCATGTCTTTTCTGTTAGGGACTTTCATCTGGAAAAAGGAGGGGACGGAGACTGCCCAATGAAAAGGGTGGAGTGGAGGATTTCTATGCAGACCTCCAGCTCCACTTACCACTCACCACTTGGCTTCTGCTTTCTCTGACATGCTCGCGCCCCCAAAGGCTGACCTGTGGAGCCTATGGTGACTACTCAGCAGGTTCTCTCATCCTCAGACTTCTAGGTGGTTTTGATTAATGCTAAACATGAGAAGGAGGGCTGAGGACAAGAGCAGAGTGGAGCAGAGGATTTCACTCCCCAGGTCTCTCCCTGAAAGACTGCCTCTATCTAAAGCCAGCACTCCCATGGGTGTGCCGCTCCTATAAGCAGGTGCTCCAGCTCTGTAGCTGCTCCTTGCTGATCCCAACCCCAGGCCAAAGCAGGTAACATCTCCCAGCTGAACCAACCTTTATGAGTTTTCTACACCTTGAATCATATGCTTGTAAATAGCCCATTATTAAATTTTCCTTAATTAACCCTTGTGGATGCCATCTGTGTCCTGCCGGGACCCTAACTGACACATAGTTCTTTCCAATGTGGCAGGTCAGTGATGTTTCCTTACTAGAAATAGACATTTATTCTAGATGTGGATTTTTCTTCTTTGATTATGAAGCTTTTTCCAGCATCAGTATCTGTGAATTTATACAATATCTTATTTACTGCCATTGGATACCATTTTGTGTTGCTTGTGACCAGGGTATCTCTTTTACAAGAATGCAGGTCCAGGCCAGGAGCAGTGGTCCACGTCTGTAATCCCAGCACTCTGAGAGGCCAAGGCAGGTGGATCACTTGAGGTCAGGAGCTTGAGACCAGCCTGGCCAACATGGTGAAACCTCATCTCTACTAAAAATACAAAAATTAGTGAGGCATGGCAGCATGCGCCTGTAATCTCAGCTACTAGGGAAGCTGAGACAGGAGAATCACTTGAACCCTTGAGGCAGAGTTTGCAGTGAGCCGAGATTGCACAATTACACTCCAGCCTGCACCCTGTGCAACAGAGCGAGACTCCATCTCAAAAAAAGAAAAGAAAGAAAGAAAACAGATTGATTGGGCATCATTATTGCCATATACCTCATCACCCTAAAAAGTTGTCCTAAAAGAATGCTGAGATAACCCGTTTGAGACTCCATTAATGCCACAGCCATGTGACAAAACCGTGAGGGCTGGTGGGTTATCCTACAGAATGACCTTTATGCTCTAGACCAGTGACCAATATATAGTACAGGTTCTCTCATGGCTGAAATTCACATTTAGGAGCCAAGGGATGGCAGCAGGAATGGAACCTCTCTATTACTGCTAATGAGCTACTCATAGAATTCTTGCTTCAGTCCAGAAAATTCAGCTCTGCTATTTTAGGGGTCTGAAGAGAGAGGGTTAATTCAACCAAAAGACACAATGGCCCTGATCTTGAATTGGAACCATTAATGTAGCCACTGAAACAATGGGCAAACTAATGATTCCTTTTTTTGGTCCTGATGTGGGTCCTGGTTATCGATAGAAATAAGGTTGCTGCTTCTTTGTGGTAAGGACTATGTCTGGAAACCAGGGGACTCTCTGAGAAATCGCCTAGAACTCCCATGTTTAGCAATAAAAGCAAACAGATTTCTGCAATCAAATTAGCCAGAAATAGTAACCATGCAGACTCTTTGGGAATAAAAGCTTGGGTCACTACAAAGGCCACTGAAGTTCTGCATGAAGACCTGGAATGGGTAGCAACAGAAATAAGTATCTAAGTATCAACTCTCGTCTTGTGGCCAAAATGGAAACAAGCATTATAATAGAAATGCTGGTGGCTCAAGCCTGTAATCCCAGCACTTTGGGAGGCTGAGGCAGGTGGATCATGAGGTCGAGAGATCGAGACCATCCTGGTCAACATGGTGAAACCCCGTCTCTACTAAAAATACAAAAAAATTAGCTGGGCATGGCAGCGCGTGCCTGTAATCCCAGCTACTCAGGAGGCTGAGGCAGGAGAATTGCCTGAACCCAGGAGGCGGAGGTTTCGGTGAGTAGAGATCACGCCATTGCACTCCAGCCTGGGTAACAAGAGCAAAACTCCATCTCAAAAAAACAAAATAGAAACGTTAATTTTCTTCCTTGTATTCTAGTGCTTGTATTCGTAACACCATCCGTGCTAAGTCATATTCATGACATGCACCCTTGTATGATGCGCTTCAGGTCTGTCATCTCCCCACAGACTCACAACCCCTGTCTAAGCATGAGAAAAACAGCAGACAAATCCAGAATGAGAGGCATTCTACAAAATTCATGATCACTACTCCTCAATGTCAAGGTCAACAAAAACAAGGCAAGTCTGAGAAACTGTAGCAGAGCAGAGAAGGCAAAGGAGAGATGATGGTTAAATATAACATGGTGTCCTGGATAGGATCCTGGGACAGAGAAAGAACGCTAAGGAAAAACTAAAGAAATCTGAATAAAAAGCATGGAGTTTAATGAATAACGATACACTAGTATTAATTGATTAGTGTGACACACATGTCCTATTAAGGTAAGATGTCAATAATAGAGGAAGGACGCCCAGCAATTAGGGCTGAGTGCAGGGTCCTGATAAAGGAATCTGGGTTCACACAAGATAGGGCATGAATTACGGTTAGGAGAACCGTGCTTTCTTGCATTATTTTTCTGTTATGCCCTGAGAACTCCTGTGCGTGTAACTTGTCTTTGTGGAGTAAAGGCTCTGAGCTCATGAGCCTTTACACCTGAAAATCAAAACAAAATATTTTTATGCTAAGGGTTGTCCTGCTTGTCCCCATTGTGTCTGACACAGTGGTGGACACAGGGTGGTAATCTTAAAGTGTGTGTTGTTCCCAGCACTTTGGGAGGCCAAGGCAGGTGGATCATGTGGTCAAGAGATCTAGACCATCCTGGCCAACATGGTGAAACCCTGCCTCTACTAAAAGTACAAAAATTAGCTGGGTGTGGTGGCACGGACCTGTACTTCTGGCTACTTGGGAGGCTGAGGCTGGAGAGTGGCTTGAACCCAGGAGGCGGAGGTTACAGTGAGCCTAGATCACACCAGTGCACTCCAGCTAGTCTACTTGAAGGAAAATGACTCAGGAACAGCATCTCCAGAGCAGCTGTATGGCCCAGTGGGTAGGGGACAGTGAAGAGTTCACGTGTAGACATGAAAGGAACATGACCCCCTCAGTCCTGCCCACCACGAAATTCATTTGCAGCTCAAGGTCCAGCCAGTTTGTGCTTCTTCATGTGAAAATGCTTCAGTCACAGCCAGGATCATGGGAAAAATTATTGCAAAAGTCAAGAGCTTTTGGGTTCAAGCAGCCAATTCCAGAAATATCCACAGGCAGCTGGCATTTCGCAGAGCATTAGGGGGAGCAAATCACTGGTGAAATTAGTTAATTTTGTTTTTCAAAGTGAATGCTGAGCATAGTCACAGTCAGAGAATAAGGACTTTCTGCAAACAGTAACAAGGTCTTGAAAAAGCCCAATAACGACCAAGGTGGGCTGAGAAACACGTGGGCTCCTACACGAAGAATGTGACGGAACGTAAGCGAGAGACCAACGGAGTAAGAGGAGAAATCCCTTTGTCTAGGAATAAATACATTCTTGCGACAGAGCTCATTAGAGGCACCTTTTGCAGTTACGGAGCACATTTTTGTTTAAATTAATTGGATGGTGAAAAACACGTGGCACATTTCCCTAATTCAGATGCCATGAGGTGGAAGACAACCAGCTCAATAACAGAGCTTTTTCCAGAGAGGAGCACGGCATGAAATGTAAACTCTTATTCTAAGATGCCTCTCCGTTTCAGGAACACGAAGAATGTGGGAGTGGACGGGAAGGGTGTACGTAGGAATTGGAATGTAGGAATACAATTATTTTCTTTCTGAGGTTCAGGTTTAATCATGCTCTATTTAAAGCTTTATTATTTCACAATATTCCTAGGTAAAGAAAATATGTGACTTGTTTTTTCTTCACCTGAGTATTATAAGAAGGATCCTAGTGTCAGGACCGGATGAAAACAGGGCAGAATCTCACTTTTTTCAAGGCCCATTCCTGTCTGGACCTTTGTCCAATTAGAAGGGGACAATGGCCATTTTCATGTTTTGCTTCTTCATGCAGGCGTCAGGAAGCTGAATTGCAGAAAAGGAAGTCAGAGCCTGCTCTGGCGGCGGCCGCTCTCCAGATCTTTGATTTTCCAGGAAAAAAGCATCACCTGAGCCTGGGAGTCTGCGCTTCCAGGAAGGACCCTTATTATAAAGTTTAAAGGCAGGGGCTGCCGTTCCACATTCCTTAGGCTAAATTCACACTTGGGACCTTCAGCGCTGAATGTGTATTTCCTTAGAAATCCCTAGGGTTATAATATTTATAGGCAGAGGTGGGGCTGTTCCGTCTGGGAGGGTGTCTAATCCAACAGCAGAGTTGAAAACCAAAGTCTGCTCAGAGCTCATCCAGCTTCGTAACCACCCTGCAGGTTTTCAGGGAAACCTCTGGAGGCCGTGATTTACACCGAGCAGGAAGAACAAGGGCTTGACCAAACACTATTGTGAATTTTCTGTGTGTTTAATGAGCATCAGCTGTTGGTGAAAAAAAAATGAACAAATATTCAGAGCACTTTCAATTCTTAATTACCTGTGTGAAGCCAACAGAGTCATGAATCGGCTGGGCATGGTGGCTCACGCCTGTAATCCAAGCACTTTGGAGACCAAGGCAGGCGGATCACCCGAGGTTGTGAGTTCAAGACCAGCCTGACCAACGTGGTGAAACCCTGTCTTAAAAAAAAAATACAAAGGAGTTATGAATCCACAGTCTTTCAGTTAAACATTCACAGATAACCTAAACCTGTCACCTTTCCACTTCTCTGCGGAGATTTTTCTGTACTAAGCTTGCCTAGGGTGTGATGGAGAATTCTGGAAAATGTCTGAAATGGAGCCATTAAGCATTTGTCTTAAAATACGATTTTGACACCTACCCTGCAAGTCCCAGAATAGGCTTGGAGTTGAAAGGTGAACCAGACAGTGTCCACGTTTGTGGCCCTGATGTGCGCAGAAACTGTGGGGACCTCACTCTTTCTTGCTGAGGTAGAAAAAACGTGTGTGAGTCCAGGGGAGAGTGCCCTTTTCCCACCCTTTTCAGAGGGGATATTGATCATATCCTTTTCCTTCGTGTCATCACAGGGGCGGCTGCCACAGGAAACCTGGCTCCTCCTTGATGAGCTTAGGAACCTGAATCTAGGGCAATGCACACCACATCCTGCCCCTCCCTGCGCATCCCTCAGGCTGGCTCCAGGCACCTCTCTCCAGAAGCCCCTCTGTCCTGCAAATTGACATGCCTTTTTGGTCTTCTGATGGTTGAAAGAATTATTACTTTTTTCTTTTTTGCTCTGCAGAACATAAACATTCTGCCTCTAGTGTATATGTTGATAAATCTGCTCCCCACATCACTGTAAGAAAAAGGGTCCCCAATACACATCTGTGCATTAAATGGCTCAGTGGTTACCCAATGCTGCTGTATAACTTAATACTGACCTCGAGGGGCTGTTGTTGGAATAAAAGAGGCCTGTGTGGACCGGTGGCGCTCACGGTCGCACACACTAGTGTGAAATCACCCTCTTTGCTTCAGCTTCACGACCGGCCTGGCTATGTTCTGACACCACAACTCTCAGTTGCTGATAATTCAGGCTTTTTCCAGACTCCTGATACTCCCTGCTGTTTCTCTGGGTCAAGGACCGGGTGGCAGGAGACATTCCCAATGGAAAGAGAATGGAGGTGGCCGTGAATTCTACAAGATGCATAAAATCAAATTTACAGGCATAGAAAACCAAAGGAAGACTTGAGAAGGTGGGCTGCTCTCAACATGTGGAAACTTATATGAGTCACTCTCAACGTGCTTCAGTTCCTCACATGACAGCATCCCCAGCAGCAAAGCAGGCAGGTTTTTCAACCAGATTGTGCCTTGTTTTGATTTTGGGGATTACTTAAGCCATAATGAATAGCTTCCATGCTACTGTCAGCAATGAAAAAGCCATGGGGATGATGTCATTACTTGAGCCCCAGTAGAATATTTGGTATTTGTTAGAACACCAGACCACGTAGCTTCTTACCACAGGGACCTCCAGTCTCATACCATGTGCAGCACATGCACAGTACGTGTGTCCATGCACCCCTGTGTACAGTACAGCAAACCAGATGAAATGTGGTAAACAGGCAGTCATCCTCACTTGGAGTCTCCTGCTGCTCATTCTATTAATCATTCAGCACAGACTCTTCATTCCAAAGATGGGGTTCACACTGTAGGAGCTCTTAGCACATTTACCAAACTTGCCACCAGCCCCTCAGCCCCCTTAACTTTCAGGGGCGGATCTCAGAAGCTCTGTGGTTTGCTCATGATCACCTCCCCACCCTAGCCACGGTTCGCTGGGCTGCATGTGGACCCTCACGCAGCTGAGTCCATCAGGGTCCTGCTCTGAGAGTTTAGGACGGGATTCACATTCCCATTCAAACTGGGAAAGTCTTTTAATGGAAGGAGCAGGGTCCCGTCTTACCCCCACCAAAGCTCTCTAAAATCAAAGAGAGTGAATGAGATGCCCAAAGGGAAGCAGGCCTGATGGCTTTGTGCTGGGTTTGTAAGACACAACCTTTGTAAGACACAGCCTCGGGTCTGGAGATACAAATTTCCCCTTTAGACTTAAGCTAGCTCAGGGTGGTTGTCCCTTGAAAACAGAGTCCTCATCCAGTGTCTCCCACCAGCTTCAAAGCTGGATGCAAGAACATGAGTTTGCTGGGTACGCACATGAGCCAATGGTGCCGCCAGATTGTTTAAGCCCCCGGTGGCCTGCCATGGGCCCCTCAGGACCATTGACTCACTGTTCTCTCCTATAAATAAGTGTTAAAAGCACGCAGGAAGGTGGTCATCTATACGTAGCCCATCAGTTTGGAAGTGTTTTTGCCCACATGTGCAGTAGTCTACAAAAATCTAAATGCTCAAGAGCCAAGCCACTGATGGATTTTAGATCTATTTCTGCTACATTCAGAGAAACATCAGACGCTGAGGGCCTGTCAGCTGCCTGCGTCCATTGGACATTTATGAATTTCTCTTTCCTACGTTTTGCAGCTCTTACTACCCAAACCCTGGAGTTTTACCCCTTCTACTTCTTATCTGGTTAGTTTGATTATACTGCTCCTTGGCTCGGGGGAGAGAGGGAAAGAGAGACTAGAACCCAAGATACCCCACTCCCACTTTCCAATTCATTCATTGTTTGCTCATTCAGTACCTGTTTTCTTGCTGAATAAACAGTATCTGTGCTTTTGCCACTGTACTGGGCCCCTTGGACAGAGTGGAGAACAATATGGTGAGGCTCTTGTTTCCATGGAGCTTCCACTCTAGTGGAGACATACTAAGCCAATCATTACTACGTGGGGCAGGAAGGCAACTGGTCTCAACTGGAGTAGAGTCCGTTGGACAGAAAACACCCTAAGGAAGTGAAGCTTAGGCCTGAGCCCTTGAGGATGTGCAGAAGTAAGTGAGGTCGATATATTTGTGCAAGATGTGATGGATGGGCTTTCCAGGCAGAAGCAGCCGCATGTGCAAGGACCGTGTGGTGGGAGATGGCGTGGGGCACTCCTGAGGCACAGAGATGTGGGGAGCAGAACAAGGGAGGCCAGCCTGGCAACAAATCTTGGCCGTCCCAGGCCATTGTCCATGCCAAGGATTCTGACTTGTGGTCTAACAGTGGGAAAATGGGAAGTTGCTGAACTGGTTTAATCGAGGGGATGAAGGGCATATGTGTCCCCTCTGAAACGCGCCAAGGTCCAAGTAAAGGATAATTGCAGCTTTGACTAAGAGATGACTGTGGATATCATGGGAAAGGGACAGACTTAAGAGTTATTTGGGGGAAAGAGTAATTGGATTTAGAAATGGATGGTATATGGGGAGATGAAAGAGAAAGAGGTGTCAAGGAGAGTTCTCAGGTTCAGACTGCAGGTCTGACCCCAGCCCCTCCTGAGGCCACGTGCTTCTCCCTGCCACTCTCTCCACAGACACAACTGACATGCAAAATAAGGGAAAGACTCTCTCAAAGTGGATTAGTACACAGAGGACACCAGCCAATATACCAAGTACCCAGCAGCCCCCAGGGAGCCCCAGCATTGGTGCAGGAGATGGAAAGGCTCTCCCCACCAACCCCATGTCCAGCACTGTCCTTGCTTGTGACCCTCCTTGGCCACGGAGTTGAAAAGCGAGGGTGGAAGTTATAAGGGCGTTTGAGTTGTCATGCAGGAGGACAGTACCCCTCACCCCTGTAGCCACCAAGAGTGGATATGGCAACTTAGGAACCATTGTTAACATGATTCTCCTCGTTTCAATACTGACCTAGGCCAAAGAGAACCACAAGCCTTGAGAAAGTCCAGAGTTGAACTTATACGCTCAGCAGGTTGGATTCTGAGCCTTAAAATGTTCTTTTATTATTCTCAAAATTCAGGAAGTCATTCTGAAAATAAACAAACTGGTATCCTACAAGAATTAACACAGAAGGAGCCTCAGAGACACTTCACCCTGGAATAGCATCTAGAGATGATGGTGTGAGTTTAGGATTCTCCGCCTCTGCCCCTGGAAACTAAGCCCTGGCCACCCTGGCCCTGCACAGTGGCCTTCACTGACTCCCTGAGCATACTTGACCGTTCCCCACCCCAGGACCTTTGTGAGTACTGCTCCCTCTACCTTGAGTGCTATTCCTGCTCTTCGTACTGCTCACCCTTCTGGATCTTCTGGCCTCAGCCTAAACACGCCATCCACAGAGAGGTTTCCCTTGACCATCTGACCAAAAGGAGCCTCAGCCCCCAACTCTGTCACTCTCCTTTATCTCAGTTCTTATTCCTATTTGCAGAAAGATAATCACAATTTTCAATTATTTTCTTCATTAGTTTATCTAATTTTGTGATTGGTGTTTTTATTGTGCTTTTTAGCTCTTTCACAGGGATGTAAGCTCCAAAGGGCATGCATCTAGTCTCCCTGGCTTTCTGACTGTGCACTCAGCACCCAGCACTCAATGCCTAGTGCCTAGTCATAGGTCTCAGTGTTTGTGGAAAGAATGAGTGAATGAACACATTGATGAATGGGTGGGTGAAAGAATGAACAAGGGAAAGAATGAAGGAAGAAATGAACGAATCCAGTTCTACTCTCACCCGTGCTATTTTTCTGACACTAAGAAACTTAGCAGCTGGTGAAAAGAGAAGCACAGAAACAGGTATTTGTGTGTGTGTGGATAGGATTATGCCCGGGCGCTGTGGGCACCAAGAAGGAGCCTGATCACTTAGGTACAGATGTGAAGCAATCCCAAATGTCAGGCAATCCCCACTTTCCTAGTGAGAAGATATTTTTAAAAGATGTTTTGAAAACGACACTAGTTTTGTAAATGTGAATAAGATAGAGGTTCTCTTGTCATATTTTATCCATTGATGGCATTACAGATACATGTTTAGAGTCACATACTAGCTCAAATATCAATGTCTAATGACTCCTTTTTTCACACTTGTATTTTATGAAATTATTTTTTAAAACTTATTTTGAAACAAATACAGATCCATGGAAGGTCCAAGGAAATGTACAGGGAAGTCTTGCACACACTTCCCCAGCCCACCAGCAGTAACAACTTAAGTATCCATAGTGCAAAATTCACGCAGGAATCAACGTCGGTCCAGTCCATAGCGCTTGTTCAGATTTTACGGTTTTTTAATGCACTTATTTGTGTGTATGTGTATATGTGTTGTGTGTGTACATGTATATGTGGTGTGTGTATGTATGTGTTGTGTGTGTGCACTGTATATGTGTTGTGTGTATATATGTGTATGTGTTGTGTGTGTATGAGTTGTGATTGTGTGTATCAATGTGTAGTTTCATCACATGTGCAGCTGCATGTAACCACCAACACAATCAAGACACCACTACACCAGGCTCCCTCCTTGGGCCATCCCTTTATAGGTATTCTACCTTCTCCCTCCCACCCTAACTCCAGACAATGACCAATCCATTCTCCATCTTTGTCATTTTACTTCATGAATGTCATATAAATGGAAACATGGAGTATGTCACAACTTAAGATAGAATTTTTCACTCGGCACAATTTCCTTTAAGGTTCATCAAGCTGTTGTATGTCTCAGTACATTCTTTTTATTGCTGAGTAATTTCCCCAAGTTTGGGATGGACCACAGTTTGTTTAACCATTCACCACTGAAAGACATTTGAGTAATTTCCAGTTTTCAGCTATTTATGAATAAAACGTTTGTGTGCAAATTTCTCTGTGAATAAATTTTCACTTTTCTGGAACACGTATCCAAGAGTGCAGTTGCTGGGCATATGGTACCTGGATTTTTAGTTTTCAGAGGATCAGGGAATGATCTTTCAAACTCTTCACAAACCTCTAATAGCAGCTCTTTATTTTCTTCACGTCATAAAAAGATTGCCGTGTTTTTATAAAATGATCTTGGAAGTATCCATTTTTGGCATCAGAAATGAGCAACTGTACACTCACAACTTTCAGTTCATTGCTTGAGACTTTCTTTTCCTTCTTTTTGAAAATTTCTTTAAACAGGTTTCAGACTGCATTGACGAGATCACTTCAGGCTAATATGTCTTCTCCCAAGAGTATTTTGTTCATCAGAATAGAATAAGTGGGGATCTGTTGCTTGCTTAAGGACAGATTCCCACCTATTCTATTCTCAAAATAGAATAAGGCTGTTGAGGACTGTTCCTTGCATGAATGTAGGGTATCTCTTCTTTCTGAGAGATAACCTGGAAACATGGAGGGAATGGGGAGGCAATGGCCCCTGAGCTCACGTGAATGATGAAGGCATTACCAGTTGCCTGAAGGATGAGAACTCAGGACAGGTGAGCACAGATTAGAAGATGGGGGAAGGCGGGAGGATGGAGAATGATCCTACCAAAGGGAAAAATACTTTGCCGAACACTCAGCAAAGTAATTTTCCGCAGTTCTCAGGGTCTCTTTGTATGCTTTGTACCAGCCGAGGCCAAGTACAATTTTAATTATGTAATTTTCTAAATGCAGTAGACATCTTGCTTATGGCTCCCACGAATCCCCAAGCTTTTGTCTAGCTTTCATTCGATTGGATATTGTTTCTTACTTTCGGGTATTATGTATAATGCTATGTGCTTTTAACAGTATTTATTGTTCAGTGCAGTAATTTTGTTTAATGAGTATTTCAGAGAGAAGGAAATAGCCTCATCCTTCAAAATTATAAGTAATTACTCCCCCTGGATATGCCCATTACAGTTAACACTGGGAATACAGATGAGTGCTATGAAAATCCACACATTACTAGACCTTGTTAAGGTTATTAAACAAACTGAAGCCACAGGGGTAACTATTCCACCTCGAGTGTCTGGGCTGTAAGCTCAGGTCTGACTACAGGCTGATCACTACCCATGGAGCCGTTGGTGGTATTTTATCGCTATTTTCACCTTAGTTTGGTAAAATTGACAAATTAAAAATGTATTTATTTAAGGCATATAATGCGATGATTTCATATGCCTATATGTTATGAAATAATTACCACACAATCAAGCTAATTAAGGTATCCCTCACCTCAGATAGTTATGTGTGTGCTTCGGTGTGTGTGTGCTGTGAACACTTAAGATCTCCTCTCTCAGCAATTTCAAGTGTACTATCCAGTCCTATGAACTGTAGTTACCAATGCTGTACATGAGGTTCCAGACGTTGTTCATCTTGTTACTGAAAATTTGTATCTTTTGACCAATTCACTCCCCTTTTTCCCCACCCACTGCCCCATAACCTGCATTCTACTCTGTTAATATGAACCTGACTTTATAATAAGTCAAATCATGCAGTGTTTGTCTTTCTGTGTCTGGCTTACTTCACTTACATCGTGTTTTCCAGCTTCATTCATGTTGTCACAAATGATACAATGTCCTTTCTTTTTGTTTGAGACAGAGTTTCGCTCTTGTTACCCAGGCTGGAGTGCAATGGCGCGATCTCGGCTCACTGCAACCTCCGCCTCCTGGGTTCAGGCAATTCTCCTGCCTCAGCCTCCTGAGTAGCTGGGATTACAGGCACGTGCCACCATGCCCAGCTAATCTTTGTATTTTTAGTAGAGACGAGGTTTCACCATGTTGGCCAGGATGGTCTCGATCTGTTGACCTCGTGATCCACCCGCCTCCGCCTCCCAAAGTGCTGGGATTACAGTTGTGAGCCACCGCGCCCAGCCAGAATGTCCTTTTTTAAGGCTGAGTAGTATTACTTTATATATACGTATCACATTTTCTTTATTCATTCCTTTATTGACAGACCCTTATTTTCCTACTTAGCTATTGTGAATAATGCTACAATGGACATGAGAATAAAATATCTCTTTGGGATTGTGATTTGTTTCCTTTAGATACTTACCCAGATGTAAGATAGCTAGATCACCTGGTACTTCTATTTTTCACTTTTTGAGAAACTTTCATACTGTTTTCCATAGTGACTGTACCAATTTACATTGCCACCAATAGTGTGCAAGAATTCCCTTTTCTCTACATCCTTCCCAACACGTCCTACCTTTCGGCAGTTTGATAATACTATCTTCATAAACATAAGGCGGCAGCTCATTGTGGCTTTAGTCTGCACTTCCCTGACGATCAGTGATGTGGAGCATCTTTTCATATGTCTTTTGGCGATTTGTATTCTTCTTTGGGAAAAAAAATTCTACTTTTAAATTGGGCTTTTTTGGGTTTTTGTTATAGAGTTGTATGAATTCCTTATATATTCTGGATATTAACCTCTTATCAGAGATCTGGTTTGCATATTTTCTGCCATTACATAGGCTGGCTTTTAATTTTGTTGATTGTTTCCTCTGCTGTGCAGAAGCTTTTTAGTGTGATGTGGTCCCAGTTGTTTATTTTTGCTTATTCTGTCTGTGCTTTTGGTGTCAAATCTAAAAAAATATTGCTTAGACAAATGTGGAGGGTCTTTTCCCATATTTTCTTCTATGAGTTTTAGGATCTCAGGCTTTATGTTTAATTCCGTAATGTGTTTTGAGTTGGTTTTTGTGTATGGTGTCAGATGAAGGTCTAACATCATTCTTCTGCATGTGGACATCTTCTTGTCCTAAAAGCATTTATTAAGGAGGCCAGCCATTCCCCATTGTATATTCTTAGCGTTCTTATCAAAGATTAGTTGACCATGCATGTGTGGGCTTATTTCTCAGCTCTCTATTCTATTCTATTAGTATATGTGTCTGTTTTTATGCCAGTACTATACCTTTTTGATTACTATTGCTTTGTTACATAATTTGAAATTAGAAAGTGTAAGGCCTTCAGCTTCATTCTTTCTCCAAGTTGCTCTGGCTATTTGGGGTCTTTTGTGGTTGTATACAAATTTTATAATTGTTTCCTATTTCTGTGAAAAATGGCATTGGCCTTCTGATAGGGATTGCATTGAATCTGTAGATTGCTTTGGGTAACATGGACATTTTAACAATATTAATTTTTCCTATCCATAAACAAGAATATTTTTTCATTTATGTATATCTCCTTTAAGTAATGTTTTATAGTTTTCAGATGCAGTGATTTCCCTCCCTCATTCGATTTATTCCTAAGGCTTTTCAAATGCTATTTTAAATGGGACTGTTTTCTCGATTTCTTCTTCAGAGTTCATTGTTAGTATATAGAAACACTATTGAGTTTTGTAGGTTGTCTCATATCTTGCAACTTTACTGAATTCTTTTACTAGTTCTAATGTGTCCCCCCCCCATTGGCATCTTCAGGCTTTTCTGTATTTAAAATCATGTCACCTGCAAACAGAAAAGAGACAGTTTTACTTTTTTCTGTCTGATTTGGGTACCCATTATGATGATGATGATGATGTTATTATTTTTGCCAGTTTCTCTGTCTAGGACTTCTAGTACTGTGTTGAATAAAGGCGGTGAGAGTGAGGGTTGGGAACCACTGCAAAGGAGAAAGGACTTACAGATGCCCACATAAATGGTTATGAGTGACACGTAAACAAGGAACGACAAACTGGGAAGGCCGCAGGAGGCCTCTGAGGAGGAAAGCCTCTCCATGCCTCGTGTTCTGGTGCAGGGTGACCTCGGCTCTGTTACCATAAACATTGTGCTCAAGGACGTAAAACCCCTTCGTAGCACTATGACGTAGCTAGACTTGTAGGCTCCTTGTAAGGCCCATGTTCCACCAGCTGCACATAGATATTAAGCGAAAGATAACCACATGTTCTTGTTTTGTGAAACTCCCAAAACACCCAAAACACCCCTGTTATCAATCCTTAGGTTGACACACCAGTTCCGGCCACTGATTCACTCCACATCACCCTCTCCCACCATCACTCCACGCTTACCCTATAGCTCAAAGTCATTGTAATCAATAAATAGTGTGGATGATCAGAGCCCAGGGCCTTCACTGTCACCTTCAGAGTAATAACGTGATGGCCCCTGGTCCCACTTTTTCTCTTAATCTGTCTTTCCCTCATTCCTTTGTCACCACTGAACTTGAGGTCCCCATGGGTGAGGTCGGTCTGGCTCCCTACATTCTGGTGCCCATTGTGGGGCTCAGGAATCCCTACATTCTGGTGTACCAATGTGTGGGGCTCATAGATTCAGGGCTCATAGATTCCTTACAAGTGAGCATCCTTGTCTTATTCCTGATTTTAGAGGAAAACTCTTTGGCTCTTTGCCATCTAGTATGATGTTAGCTGTGGGCCTGTCACATACGGCCTTTGTTGTGTTCAGGGACATTCCTTGTTACCTTCTGTAAATGTAAACATTACTAGTCAGTTAAGGCCACAAGGAAACCCTGTCCAAGTCTCTGTTCTCTTCCTTTACCCTGCCTGTGCAGAAAGAAGGTCACAGAGTATAATTGATGGTGCTGCTCAGGTCAACTGTGTCGTCACTGACTTTCTGCCTTCCGAGTCTGCCTGTTGCTGATAGAGTTATTGACGTCTCCAACTAGTGACACTGGGTTTGTCTGTTTCTTCGTGCAGTTCTATCAGCTTTTGCCTTCCAGGTCTTAGTGTCCTGCTGGAAGCATGCAGAGCAGGATGTTTATGTCTCCATGAAGAACTGATCCCTTTATCATTAGGAAATGACTCTCTTTATTCCATAATCTTCCTTGCTCTGGCTTCAGTTTTGCCTGAAATTAATATAACTACTCTCACTTTCTTTGGATTAATTAGTATGACATATCTTTCTCCATCCCTTCACTTCAAACCTGAGACTTTGTATTTAAAGGTTTCCTGTAGATACCATTTATCCAAATCACTTTTTTTTTTGGTCTATTCTGAGTCTCTGCCTTTTCATTGGTGTATGCAGAATGCTCATATTTAAACTGATTATTAATATAACTGGATTAATAACTAATTTCCATTTCTCCATTTGCTCTTTGTTCCTTTTTAAAGTTCTCCCTCAGATTTTTCTTTCCATGATTTTAATTAAACATTTTATATAATTATATTTTAGTTCCTCTTTTAGCATTCAAATTGTAATTCTTTTAAACTTTTGTAAGTAATTTTTTATGGTTTGTAATATACATTTACAACAATCTAAATCTACTTTAAAATAAGATTGTCACACTTCACAGGTAGTGCAGGCACCTTATAACGGCGTAGTCCCAGTGTCCTCCTCCAGTCCATTATCACGTTGCTGTTATTCATTTCAGTTATCTATATGCTAAAGCCACCCAACACATTGTTGCTAGTATTATTTTGAACAAATAAGATTAATATTAAGAATAAGAAAAATAAATGACTTTGTTTTATCTAAATTTATTCTTTCTCTGATACTCCTTTTTTATGTAGACCTCAGTTTTTGACTATATTATTTCTCTTCTCTCTGAAGAAATTATTTTAATGTTTCTTGCAGGGTAGGTCTGCTAGTAATAATATCCTATTTCTTTTTAACTTTTATTTTAGGTTTGGGGGTATGTATGAAGGTTTGTTATATAGATAAACTCATGTCCTGGAGGTTTGTTGTACAGATTATTTCATTACAGTTATTTTTGCTGTTCCTCTCCCACCTCCCACTCTCCACCCTCAAGTAACCCAGTGTCTGTTGCTCACGTCTCTGTGTTCATGTGGCTTCCACCTGTAAGAACATGCAGTATTTGGTCATCTGTTCCTGTGCTAGTTTGCTAAGGTTATTGTTTTCCAGCTCCATCTACATTCCACAAAGGACATGAACTCCTTCTTTTTTATGGCTGCATTGTGTTCCATGGTGTATATGTATCACATTCTTTCATCCAGTCTGTCATTGATAGGCATTAACCTTAATTCCAGGTCTTTGCTATTGTGAACAGTGCCGCAATGAACATTCATGAGCATATGTCTTTATGGAAGAATTCTTTTTTTTTTTTTTTTTGAGACGGAGTTTAGCTCTTGTTACCCAGGCTGGAGTGCAATGGCGCGATCTCGGCTCACCACAACCTCCGCCTCCTGGGTTCAGGCAATTCTCCTGACTCAGCCTCTGGAATAGCTGGGATTACAGGCACGCGCCACCATGCCCAGCTAATTTTTTTTTTTTTGTATTTTTAGTAGAGACTGGGTTTCACCATGTTGACCAGGATGGTCTTGATCTGTTGACCTCATGATCCACCCGCCTCGGCCTCCCAAAGTGCTGGGATTACAGGCTTGAGCCACCGTGCCCAGCCATGGGAGAATTCTTTATATTCCTCTGGGTATATACCCAGTAATGGGATTGCTGGGCCAAATGATATTTCTGTTTTTAACTCTTTAAGGAATCTTCATACTGCTTTTCACAATGGCTGAACTAATTTACACTTCCGCCAATGTTGTGCAAGTGTTCCCTTTTCTCCACAACTTCACCAGCATCTGTTGTTTTTTGACTTTAATAATAGCCCTTCTGACTGATGTAAGATAGTATCTCATTGTATTTCTCTAATGATCAGTGATATTCCCTAATCTCTTATTTGTCTAAGAAAGTATTTCTTCTTCATGTTGAAGGATAATTTTGCTGGATATAGAATTCGAGGTTAGTGGATGTTTTTTCTTTCAACACTAAATATTTCACTGTACTCTCTTCTTGCTTGCACAGTTTCTAAAAAGAAGTCCTATGTAATTCTGATCCTTGACTTTCTATATGAAAGGTATCTTTTTTCCTCTGGCTTCTTTCAAGGCTTTTTCTTTGTCTTTGATTTTCTAAGTAGTTTCCTTAGAGTCTGTAATAGGCATTTAGCACAATCTAAATCCACTTTCAAATCACACCATATCTGCACACACCTGCACAACTTTACAGGTAGTGCAGGCACCATGTAATAGAGTAATGCCAATGTCCTCCTCTTGTCCATTATAAGGTTGCTGTTATTCATTTTGGATATGCATATATTATAACTACCCAATAGCTTTTCTTTTATCTTTGGGCTTCCCTAAGAACTTGTTCTTAAGTAGAGTTTATATCTTGCAGCATTTCAACTACAAGCCACTGTTATTGCAGTAGAGCTCTTTCAGTGTGGTGGCAAAGTATTGGGGAGGAGGAGTGTTTTATAATCTTATGATCAAACCTCAGTCTTTTAGGCCTACACCCCTGGATGTGACTTCACATGGGCTTCTTAGTGCTTCCCCTCCCTGACTTAGACATGCCAATGGGGGCTGGAACTGGAAAACTTCCCTCCCCTGGAGTTGGATATTGCTCTGGTAAAGAATTTCCCTATGTTTTGGTAATGAACTTCCCTTTCTGTCTTTGTTAGGGAGAAGCCTCTACTTATAGGTGTATCTTTAATGCTTATTTTTCCTACTTCCTGTCAGAAACAGGAGAGTTTTTCTTTGCTCTTCATTCAAGTGGTGGATCCCCTGGAGTTAAAACCCATGCAAGTGTAGGAAGCCCCTAAGACTGTGGCCCCAGCAGTTTCTGACTCTCACACTAGTCACATACAGCCTCCAGCAATTAATCAAAAAGACCATTTAAGTGTCCTCCTAGGTTACTACTCCAGCAAATTCTGGTTTGGGTAAGCATATCTTGGCTGTGACTTCCTGAATGTCCTCGCCTCTTCAGATTTCAGGGTGGTGGGTTTGCCCTGTGACCTCAGTTCTTTAGTGGGTCAAAGAGCACTGTTGATTCTCAGTGTGTTCAGCCTTCTTTTCTTGTTATAAAAATGGGAGTGGTGATTTCCAAGCTCTTTACATATCAGAGCTGAACCCAGAAGTCTTTCACTTGGGTTTGTTTTCTTCCTTGAAGACCACCTAGAGGATACTTATTTCCACTTCCCACAGTCTACACCTAAGGCTCAATCTCTGCCAGCAGCAAGGGGTTAGCAGCTTTCAGCTATGTCAGCAGGCTCAGATGCCCTTGGAGAATAAAGCTGGGTTGGCTCAGGCAGAGATGGCACATTTGTGGTATTGAAGGTGAAGGTCAATCTATCAGGTCCAGAAGGGGAGCTGGCTTCATGGGCAGGTGAGGCCTGGGATAAACCCCTACGTTGGGAACACTCCAGACTTCCTTGTGGTCTGGAGGAAGTCAGAGAGCATGAACCACTCCTGCTGGACTTCGGCCAGAGTTAGGTGCAGCAGGACCCACTTCCAAGGCAGTGATGGTGTCTAAAGGGAAGGAGATGCTGCTGGCAATTGTCACCATGACCACCATGAACTCACGGTTTCCCTTTATATGGCCCTGAACTCCTGATGCTCACAAACAACTCCAGATTGCAAAATGAAAATATTAGACTAAAATTAGCTTTCATTTGACTTAGAAAAAAATGCAGAGATGTGGCATCTCTTCATCCTTAGCATGTCATTGATTCATGCTTCTACATGCAAGTGGTACTTAGAAAGTATTTTCTCTCCTACATGCACTGTTCTGTTGATGTCCCCTGTGTCCTGTACAGTGTCCTTTTCCCGATAGAATTATAAACCTCTGCACATAGTTGAGTGGACACATAGTTGAGTCTGCATAAAGTGAGTGGAATGGGAAATTCATGTGAGGAAGAGGAAGGCAGTTAAAAACTCTGTGGTGACAATACCTAGCGGAGGTTAAAGTGTCCTTTGGGGAATGTGTTTGGGACAGTGTGAGATGAGGACATGGCACAGAGAAGCAGATTGGACCTCTCCCTGTTAGGAAATCTGGAGAATGAAAACATTCCAAAGGTGGAAATTCCATAAGGCATCTAATAGGCAGTGAGGGGCAAGTTGGGCAATGGCTGAACATGAACTGCATCTAAATCCCCTACATTCTGTAGCAGGGGTTCTAAAACCCTGTGTTCTCAGGGCAAAATCAGGAGGGTGTCTTTGGAATCATCAACACATGCTATACAGCACCAGCCAAGGCCCAGCCATGCTCATCATAGCTCTCTAGATAAATGCACACAGTGGTCATGGCTTTATTGGCTTGGAAAGAGCTCATGCTATTACAGCTGCTCATCCAGAATCCAAGCCCTGGGACTGAAGGGAAGAAGAGGTGATTGGGAGACTCTGCCATTATTAATGTGTGCATGTGTGTTTAAAGCACAGAATGCCAATAAATGAGCTTCTCTCTTACAAGCCTAGATGTCAAGTGTACTTTATTTGATAGGCACCATATAAATCATAAAGGAAATTAAAATCCTGGAAAGAGCTGAGACTGATAAATGCTCATCAATCCTAACTTAATTACAGTTTAATGTGAAAAAGCAAATTTATCTGAAATCTCTTAAATTGCACGATTACACAAAGTTAAGCAAAAAAATTACCACGTAATTCAAGAATCACATAACATACACTGTATAGTCCCCAAATAGTCCCCCCACCCACATAGACTGTCTTCCTGCTGGCAAAGTCTGCCTTTTGGCTTTGAAATAAAATTGTTAGTGAAGATATTAGTGATATTGAGAATATTGCAAGTTACCGATGCTTTCTTTCAACAATTGTGATTGATGAGAATGAGAACTAGAATCCACACCGTGAATGTTTTCTTCCCGTCATTGTTCACTCAGTCTTCTCAGCTTCGATTCATTGTGCACCTGAAGTTGCAGCTAAAAGCCAAAGTACCAACTCATGAAGTGCAGAGTGAACCGAGGATGGCTCGAGCCTAGGAGTTCAAGATCAATCTGGGCAACATAGCAATACCCTGTTTCTTTTGAAAGAAAAAAAAGAGTGAAAATGTGAAGTCAGTAGTTATCACAGAGTAAGGCTGACCTCTCAGTTCTCCATGGCACCATTTGCAAGTGCTCATTGCTAGGTTTCCACCCACACCAATCTGCCATGATACGATTTACAAAATGTTGGAAGATAGCTGATAACTGTTCACACACAGCCTCCCCCTCTGCAAATTCATGGAAAGGGTAGTTGATTCCAGATGCACCACGAAACTTTGGCCCAAGGTCACAAAGTGAACTTGAGGCAGAACCAGTACTAGTAGCCCAATTTTGCTTTTCCTTCACTTCATTGGAGGCAGGGCCTGCCTCCAATTTTGCTTTTCCTCCACTTCATTGCTAATAGGTCACAAGAAGACGTGTGCCACCCAGGAAAGTCAGAAGTGCCTAGCAACTGCAGAGGTTGAGCATGAGAGCCTGCGCACGTGCAGACCCTCCTGTAAACTGCAGAGGTTGAGCATGAGAGCCTGTGCACGTGCAGACCCTCCTGTAAACTGCAGAGGTTGAGCATGAGAGCCTGCGCACGTGCAGACCCTCCTGTAAACTGCAGAGGTTGAGCATGAGAGCCTGCGCACGTGCAGACCCTCCTGTCAACTGCAGAGGTTGAGCATGAGAGCCTGCGCACGTGCAGACCCTCCTGTAAACTGCAGAGGTTGAGCATGAGAACCTGCGCACGTGCAGACCCTCCTGTCAACTGCAGAGGTTGAGCACTAGAGCCTGAGCACGTGCAGACCCTCCTGTCAACTGCAGAGGTTGAGCACGAGAGCCTGCGCACGTGCAGACCCTCCTGTAAACTGCAGAGGTTGAGCACGAGAACCTGCGCACGTGCAGACCCTCCTGTAAACTGCAGAGGTTGAGCACGAGAGCCTGCGCATGTGCAGACCCTCCTGTCAACTGCAGAGGTTGAGCACGAGAGCCTGCGTATGTGCAGACCCTCCTGTAAACTGCAGAGGTTGAGCATGAGAACCTGCGCATGTGCAGACCCTCCTGTACGCACTTGAGAGAGGCCCTTCCTTCTGTTTCCTTGATTCCTGACCGCTTTGCACCATGGACCCTGGGCTTTTTGTTTCCTCTGGAGGAGCTGCTCTTGCTACGTCCCTATGAATGTCCCACTGTGGATCCCACTGCCCACCTGGACATGTAGGCAAGCCAAGAACGTGATCACACTGCCCATTAGAATCAATCATGTCCCTGGCTCCATGACCCCATCCTACCCCATTACATGTGAGGCACATGGTAGGCGCCTGAGAAAGGTCAGCTCTTGTTGCAGTGATGGTGAGGATATGACTGGCCTGATGTCCAGATATTCTTGTATAATCACTTTCAAGATATCAATTTACCAATGAGCTTGCTGCAATCTCATACTTTTCCCATTTGAGTAAGCCTGTTTGGGCAAAGGTGCACACAGGCAGGCTGCCACCCACGCTCTGTGGCCTGTTACATGTTTAATTTACATGCTCAGGGCCACAGGTTCAGTCCCATTTTCACAGATGTCTGTGATTCTTGTAAAATCAGCTCCATCCAGCCACCTTGCTCCCAGCCCTACTATCCAGGACTTTGGCTGCAGCGAAATTCCAGAGCTGTGGCTTGTGTTTGTATGACTATTTTACTTCTCTACAATTTCCTCTTGTGATCTCACACATCGTTTCACTCTTACCAATATCATTCTCAGAGGCTAAGTTAGAGGCAGAGCCCGGATGTGTAGAGCCCCAATCTGGGCTCTTTCCAGTACCACCTGCCCTTCTCACCCAGGAGCCCCTGTTTCAGCTGCTTTGCTGAGGAAGGCCCAGGTTCATGAAACCATTACCCAGTTGAGTTATTAAGAGCACTCCTTTTAAATGATGTGATTACCCAGGTTTTCTGACATTCTCAGTCAGTGCCCCTCTGGGAATCCCCATAGAATCCACTCCAATCTCCTAGGTGGCACTTCTGGGCCTGAGCTCATCTCCCAGGCCCTGGCTGCATGTCAGAAGGAGTCCCTTCTCCCTGCCCATTAGCTGTGTCCTCGTGGGTTGATACTTCTCCTTCCCAGAGCCAGCGGGGGTGGAGTGAGGAGAATGGAGCAGAAGGAGAGGAGCGGCAAGAGGGACAAGAGGACAGTAAGAGGAGAGCCAGAAGCAGAAGGGCCCCCATACGGGAGATAGCAGTTTGGGTGGGTGCTTGGGTCAAGGCAAGTCCCTTTCCATCATCTACGCATCCCACTACTCAGAAGCCCACGGGCTGCTATTTGGCAGTGGGCTCCTTGTGGAGTTATTTGCAAATATCCAGTGTTTTGTTATTTGAGGAGCTGCAAATAAACCTCCAAGGTCCTTAGCTCCACCATGAAACACTTTGCAGGTGAGTATTCCCTCGAATTCACTTGTGAATGATGGTATGGATGGAAAAAATCGAACAGAAGGTAATATTTTCCATTTCTGAGTAATTCAAAATAAGAAATGGCTCTTTGTCCAAAATCCCTTGCATGGGTCTCCTGGTAATCTGGTAAACAGAGAATGTGCTGATGATTACTTAGAAAGACCACTTTCCATCATTTCATGAAGGTTTGGAAATACAGGTGATCATGTTGCCATAAAAAAAAGACATATTATCCTCTGAATAATGGGAGCCCTTTGAAGGCTTTTTTTTTCTGCCAAATGTAGGGCATTTTCTATTAAAAACAAAGCAAAACATTGACCCTTCTGGGTATGGTTTCTGACTTCTACAAATGGCTTGTTTGATTTTTAAAGGTTATTCCTATAAGCAGACTTGGTACTTTAGTTGAGCCTTCTCAAAGAAATTAATCTCCCAATTTATAGAGTGGATCGTGTTTGCCGTTTAGTCTTAGAGTAGAATGAGACCAAGTGCATGCACAGCTTCTCTAAAGTCAGCAGAGCAGAGCCCCGGAGACTAATGCACAGTTGCAGGACAAAGGAGGAGAGGAAAACAGCTCATTGCTTGCTTTCTGAGGATGAAGGAAGTCTTTGGCTTTAAACAAAATCCTGCTGCTTCTCAGACTGCAGCCCCCAGGCAAGGACTCAAGTCATAAATAAATGCCAACTTTATCAACACCAAAAACCACTGTGGGGGACCTTAAGATCCCTACCAACAAAGCTCAAATCCTGTCAAGCACAATCCTGAGCTGCTTCAATATTGACCTTGATGTTTCTAAGGGAATGATTATCATTTGCTAGTACTTTGCACTCTGTAGAGTATGTGGTGATCAAGGAAAATATTTTTATTTCTTAGGAAAGTCAAACTTTAAGGTCCATATTTGTTTGTTTTAGAAATTAACAATGTCCTATTCGCCTTTGTTGTTAAGAGAATAAAGATTTCTATGCTAAAACACCAGAAATGGTGTTAGCTGACAATGAGGTGTCGGGGCTCAGCACGTGAGAAGAGATGACTTAGTCCCCTGCAAGCTGCACTGTTACTACTGTGGCCATTTCCTCCACGTGAAACCTGCTCTGTGCCACCTTCAAGATAGAAAGGATTTCTTGCTTAGTTGTGTTAATAAACACTGGCAAACAATGAGTCCCCAGGCTAGCGTAAACTTCATTTGCAGAGTATTGACTGGCATCTTTGTTATTCTTGCCTTCAAGTCGATTGCATAAAGACATCATTGGCTTGCTCCTGCTAATTCTATAAAATAGATGTTTGCGAAATCTGAGATTGGAACAGGCAGATTGCAGCCCAGGGAGCTGATTTTCTCAGTGTTCTTTCTACTGCTGGATTGTCTCGCGATTCCAAGAACTGATAGGAGAGGCCAGTGCGGACACCTCTATCTCAGTGTTCACTTGGAGTCACAGAACTGTGGGCAGTTCCTTTGTCGTTGTTTTCTTTGTGGTAGATTTCAGGAGAAACTTTATAGGTTTTCTTTGAAGTCTTGGATCCTGGTAAAAATGAAAAGAAAACTGTACTTATTGGAAGGAAAAAGAGCACTTGTCTCACTGAGAAAGTAACTAGTGGTCTAACAGAGCATATGTTTCAAGATAAGAACCATAAAGTCATATTTTTATTCTTCAAAATGGCAAACTTTTATATCTTTACGGCAGCAAGCCTGACGAGCTCGGCCTGCTTTCTGCTAGCTCCTTCTTCCTTACACCTTGGTTTATTTCCCTTTTTAATGCTCACTAAAGCTTTTTGTGTTCTATGATAGCATTTTTCTTCTATCTTCAATTTGTACTTTTATTTATAGCAGCAAAAACAATTTTTCCTTAGCTTTTCCTTATTTTCTTTCTATGTTGTGGAAAACCTGACATGACGGTGAGTCAGTGCCCAACAGCTCCTGAGAAGCCGTAATAGTAAAGTGTAATGGACAGTGCCTGCAGGCCTCAGCCAAGTCCAGCTGCCGCTCTTCCAGGAGGCAGACCTAGAGGAGGGGACTGAGACGTTGTTCCCAAACATGCCTTCCCTTGTGGTCAGAGCTGTTCCACAGCACTTCCTTTTATACATTTCATATCCCATTTCATCTTTTTTTATTAGAGTAGAATCGAAATGCCCCTGCTGCGTACCTGACGGAGTGGTTTCACGTTCATTGTTTAATTCTCATAAAGTGGTCAGGCAAACCTGATCCCTCCTGTTAAACGCACTTCGTTCTTGGGCTCAGAAATCACTAGGCCCATCTAAAGTTATACAACTCAAGTGGCACTTACTTGTGCTATAGAGTAAGGTTTAAAAATGGATCCAATTCAAGTTTTAAAAATGGACGTAGGCAGGCATGGTGGCTCACACCTGTAATCCCAACCCTTTGGAAGGCTGAGGTGGGCGGATCACCTGAGATCAGGAGTTCAAAACCAGCCTGGCCAACATGGTGAAATGCCATCTGTACTAAAAATGCAAAAATTAGCCAGATATGGTGTCAGGTGCCTGTAATCCCAGCTACTCGGAAGGCTGAGGCAGGAGAATTGCTTGACCCTGGGAGGTGGAGGTTGCAGTGAGCTGAGATCGTGTCATTGCACTCCAGCCTGGGTGACACAGGTAGACTCAAAACAAAAACAAAAACAAAAACAAAAACAAAAAACGGCCGGGAGTGGTGGCTCACGCCTGTAATCCCAGCACTTTGGGAGGCCAAGGTGGGTGAATCATGAGGTCCAGAGATCGAGACCATCCTGGTCAACATGGTGAAACCGCGTCTCTACTAAAAATGCAAAAAATTAGCTGGGCATGGTGGCGCGTGCCTGTAATCCCAGCTACTCAGGGGGCTGAGGCAGGAGAATTGCCTGAACACAGGAGGCGGAGGTTGCGGTGAGCTGAGATCGCACCATTGCACTCCAGCCTGGGTAACGGGAGCAAAACTCTGTCTCAAAAAAAAAATATATATATATATACAATTCACACATTATATAAATGTGTTTTTATTAAAATTTGGGTGAGCTTGCTATCCAGACTGTTTACAAAACCAAAGTCATTAACTCATAGCAGCCAGCACTTATCAGGCACCCTAGACACAGGGGTGCCCAGAAGGATGGCCTGGTCCTGCTTAGGTCTTGCTGTCTGGCTGTTTAAAAAGACACTAGGAGAGAAGAGGGACTCCTGAAGATATTAAAACACACTGGCATCACCATGAAAGGGTCACTAAGGATGGAGAGGAGCTGTGTTTCAGAGATAGAAGAAGAAAAACAACTGGATGTGTCAGTTACATTGGATTGGTGCAGAAGTAACAGTGGTCTTTGCCATAATTTTACTTTTGCACCAACCTAATATCTTCATAACATTCATAGTAGTGCATACTTTATGAATTTAACTCATACACATACACTAAAATATTCTATTTGACAAACATTTCTCCAGATGGTGCAACAAGCCTCCATAAAATGCTATGATGCACCTCGGAGAATAGTCTATTAGCCAAAGTCTAAAAGATAGAAAAGAGCCAGCCTTATTCATCATCCCACCTCTCAAGGAAAGATCATAGGTCTCTTAGGCGCTCATTTCCAGGCCAGCAGAGCCTCCCAATCTGGAGAGTCTTTGCTTAAACCCAGTGCCCTGCCTCAGTGAAAGAAACAGTGAAGAAACATCATCTGTACAATAAGACTTCCTTGTTGGAAAACGTCATTGGATCACCCTTCAGCTTTTTAGTTCTGAAAACAGCACCTTTATCTTTCCATCTAGTCTAATTTTCTAAGGATCTACTTTCAACTTACAGAGCAAGAAAATCCTGACAGATTTCTGGCAGAAGATGAGAGCAAATGCCAGCCCTCCACTGTGAGTTCTGCCCACATGAGCCGGGTCAGCAGAGTGCCCAACAAATGGCCATGTGGATGGGACTCCAGGTCCCTCCAGCCCAAACCCAGGCGCAGCGTCACTCAGCAGCCCCTACACCCGTGTGGAACACCCTGGGGTGCTGCTGCAGACACCCTCTTCCTCTGTGCTCCTGCTAAAGAGCTGCGCTCAGGGTCAGCTGTTTTGTAGGCTCAAGCCCATCCAAGGACTGATGGGCATGGGGTTCAGCTCCTGCATCCTAACTTGGGACGCTTTTAAAGGGGCATTCCAGGTCTAACACACACCATGGGGTCAATTGAGACTTCCCCTTGAGACTCCACAACAGCGTAGCTCCTCCCTCTGCCCAGTGCTGCTGTCTTCCCACCCCTCCCTTTCACAGGTGCTGATCCCAAGATACTAATCAACTTCCCATATGCATTCTCCATCTCAGAGCCTACTTCCCGGGTACCCACAACCCCAGGTAACACTGTTTCAAAACACACACCGGGTCTTGAGAAGCCCCTCCTTAAAAGCTGACAATGCCTTTCTGCTGCACTGCCTATCTATTCCCTAACCCTACACTCGGCCTGCGAGGCCCAGCAGGATCTGCCTCCCTCTCCGTCAGCCTTGTCACAGACCCTGCAGTGTTTCTCAAGTACAGTGAACATTGATGTGTGTGGAACGAATGTGCAGATGATTGAATGAGTGCATTGAAGAAATGTGCTGAGATGGTCATTCCTCAAGGCCTTCCCCTCCCTTTCAAGTGTTTATACACATCCACATTTGCTCTGATCTTCAGACTAGGTCAAGTTCTGTGACTTCACATTACTTGTTACTTTGCCTTCATCCAACTGACCATTTGCAACTCTATATTTTATGTACTTGACGTCTAACTAGATCAGCTAGACTGCAAGCTCCACAAGGGTAGGGCTCCTCTATGTCTCTGCCCACGTCTTTGTGTCCTACAAAGTGCCAGCCACACCGGGAGCTCACCTAGCATTTCTGAAGGTAGATAGAAGAAAGAAGGAACAAAAGGAAAAAAAGGGAGAGAGGGAGGGAAGGGAAAATGAAAGAAGGAAGAAGGGAGGAAGAAAAGGAAGAAAGTGGGGAGGGAAAAAGGAAGAAAGGAAGAAAAAAGGAAAAAATGGAGCAATAGGAAGGGAAGGAAAGAAGAAAGGGAAGGAGAGAAGAGACGAAGGAGAAAAGGAGAGAAGGAAGGGTGGGAGAAAGAAAGAAGGGAGGGAGGGGAAAAGGGAGAGAGGGAGAGGGAAGGGATAAAGGAAGGAAGGAAAGAAAGAAGGGAGGAAGGAAAGAAAAAAGGAAGGGAGGGAGAGACACAGAAGGGAGAGGGAGGGAGGAATGAAGGAAGGAAGAAGGAGGGAAGGAAAGAGGAAAGGAAGAAAGAAAGGAAAGAATGGAAGGAAGAAGGTAGGAAGAAGGAAAGAAGGAAGAAGGGAAGGAAAGAAGGAAGGAGGGAAGGAGAGAAGAAAGGGAGGGAGGGAGGAAGGAAGGAAGGAAGGGGAACAAGGAAGGAGAATCATGATGTTAAACTGAGTCATGGCATTGTTAGAGCAGGTGCTATGTGGAAGGTACTGTTGAAGGATGGGAAGAATCAGGAGGCTGCAAATGGAATCAAGCCTTCCCAACAGGGAAGGACCCTGGAGGGAAACCAGGAAAATAGTATGGGCACAGCAAATGCCGAGATGACCAAGAAAGCCCAGTGAGGAGATGGATGACATGATCTGAGATGAGCTGGGCAGGGTGGGCCTTGAGGCCAGACCTCAGAATGGCTACTGTAGTTAAGAAATATTGCTCGGTGGCAGAGAGGGTTTGTTAGCTGCTACAAATGCTATTTGTTAAAGAGTTTTTAAAGAACAGGTTCAGGTTTACAGCTAAATTGATTAAGAGATTTTCTATGTAACCCCCGCCCCTCTCACTCACAGCCTCTGCTGTAATCCACATTCCCCGCAGAGCAGTGCATTTGATATAAGGGATGAGTCTGCATCGACACATCACTGCCACTTGGTCCGCAGTTACGTTGGAGCTCACTTTTGGTGCTGTGCATTCTGGCAAATGTATAGTAACACGTATCTACCACTCCGCTGTCATACAGTCGTTTTAATGCCCTAAGATGCTCTGTGATCCACCATTCATCTTTCTCTCCCTCCCCTAAGTCTCTGGCAGCCGTTTGCCATTTCACTCTCTCTGTGCTTTTCCCTTTTACAGAATGTCATATAGTTAAATCATACTGCGTGCAGCCTTTTCAGACTGTCTTCTTCCACTTAGTAATATGCATTTCAGTTACCTAAGTGTCTTTTCCTGGCCTGATAGCTCATTCTTTTAAATGCTAAATAATATTCTGTTGTCTGGACGTTCCACAGTTTATTTACCCGTTCACCTACTGAAGGATGTCTCAGTTGCTTCCGAGTTTTGGTAACTATGAATAAAGGTTAATATCCACACATCTACACACAGATGCTTGTGGGGACATTAACTTCTCAGCTCCTTTGGGCAAACACCAGGAAGTACAATTCCAGGATCATATGGTTAAGTATGTTTCATTTTGTAAGAAACTTCCAAGCTGTCTTCCGAGGTGCTGGATCATTCTGCCCTTCCAGCAGCAATGAGAGTTTCTGTAGCTACACATCTCCAGCGTTTGATATGTTGCCTGTGTTCTGCATTTGAGCAATTCCAACAGGCATGTGGTAGTGTTTCCTTGTTTTAATTTTTAATTATTTGCTGACATAGGATGCTGAAAACATTTTCATATGCTCATTTGTGTGTCATCTTTGTGTCTTCTTTGGTGAAGTGTTCATTCAGGTCTTTGGCTCATTTTTTACTTGAGTCGTTTGTTTTTTACTGTTGACTTTTAAGAGTTATTTGTATATTTTGAATAACAGTCCTTTATAAGATATGCTTTTTGCAAATATTTTCTCCCAGTCTGTGGCATGTCTTCACATTCTCTTAACTGTGTGTTTCACAGAGTAGAAGCTTTTAATTTTAATGAGGTCTAGCTTATCAATTTTTTCTTTCTTAGTGTTATTTCTAAAAAGTATCTTGTCATATTCAGTTCATCTAGATGTTCTCATATGCTGTCTTCTAGGAGTTTTATGGCTTTGCATTTTACATTTATGTCTACAATCCATTTTGTTTTTTTTTTCATAAATGGTGTAAGTTCTGTATCTGGATTCATGGTTTTGCATGTGATGTCCAATTGTTTCAGCACAACTTGTGGAAAAGACTGTTTTTGCTCCATTTTATTGCTTTTGTTTCTTTGTCAAAGTTCAATTGACAACATGTATGTGGGTCTATTTCCAGGCTCTATATTTGGTTCCACTGATCTATTATTTATCTGTTCTTTCAACAAAACTGTGCTGACTTGATTTCTTCAGCTCGATAGTAGTCTTGAAGGAAAGTAGTGTCAATTCCCCAGTGCTGTTCTTCAATATGTATTGGTTATTCTGGATCTCTTTCCTCTCCATATAAACTATATAATTAGTTTGCCAATATTCATAAAATAATTTGCTGGGTTTTGATTAGGATTGCATTGGATACATAGATTAAATTGAGAAGAACTGAAATCTTGACACTTTTGTCTATTTATGAACATTGACTACCTCTGTATTTCTTTTTCCATTTCATCAGAGTTTTGTTATTTTCCTTATATGGTTCTTGTACATATTTTGTTAGATTTATACTTAAGTACTTCACTTTGAGGTGCTAATATTGCTGGTATGTATGTAAGAATGCAATTTACTAAGACAGGACACAAACAAATGGAAAAACATTACATGCTCATGGATAGGAAGAATCAATATCATAAAAATGGCCATATTGCCCAAAGTAAGTTATAGATTGAACACCATCCCCATCAAGCTATCATTTACTTTCTTCACAGAATTAGAAAAAACTACTTTAAATTTCATACAGAACCAAAAAAGACCCTGTAAAGCCATGACAATTCTAAGCAAAAAGAATAAAACTGGAGGCATCACACCACCTGACTTCAAACTATACTACAAGGCTACAATAACCAAAACAGCGTGGTACTGGTACCAAAACAGACATATTGATCAATGAAACAGAACAGAGGCCTCGGAAATAATCCACACATCTACAACCATTGATCTTTGACGAACTTGACAAAAACAAGCAATGGGGAAAGATTACCTATTTAATTAAGGCTGTTGGAAAAATTGGCCAACTATGGTGCAGAAAACTGAAACTGGACCCCTTCCTTACACCTTATACAAAAATTAACTCAAGATGAATTAAAGACTTAAAAGTGAGACCTAAAACAATAAAAAAAAGCCCTAGAAGAAAACCTAGGGAATGCCATTCAGGAGATAGGCATGAGCAAATACTTCATGACTAAAACACCGAAAGCAATGGCAACAAAAGCCAAAATAGACAAATGCGATCTCATTAAACTAAAGAGCTCTGCACAGCAAAAACAGCTATCATCACAGTGAACAGGCAACCTAAAGAACGGAAGGAAATTTTTGTAATCTGGCAAAGGGCTAATATCGAGAATTTACAAGGAACTTAAACAAATTTACAAGAAAAAAAAAACATCAAAAAGTGAGTGAAGGATATGAACAGGCATTTCTCAAAAGACATTTATGTGGCCAACAAACAGATGAAAAAATGCTCATCATCACTGATCATTAGAGAAATGCAAATCGAAGCCACAATGAGATACCATCTTACACCAGTTAGTATGGCGATCATTTAAAAAATCAGAAAACAACACATGTTAGAGAGGATGTACAGAAATAGGAACCCTTTTTTACAGCCGATGGGAGTGTAAGTTGGTTCAACTGCTGCGGAAGACAGTGTGGCAATTTCTCAAGGATCTAGAACCAGAAATACCATTTGACCCAGCAATCCCATTCCTGGGTATATACCCAAAGGATTATAAATCATTCTGCTATAAACACACAAGCACACATGTTTATTGCAGCACTGTTCACAATAGCAAAGACCTGGAACCAACCCAAATGCTCATCAGTGATAGACTGGATAAAGAAAATGTAGCACATATACACCATGGAATACTTTACATCCATAAAAAAGATGAGTTCATGTCCTTTGCGGGGACATGGATGAAGCTGGAAACCATCATTCTCAGCAAACTGACACAAGAACAGAAAACCAAACACCTCATGTTCTCATAAGAGGGAGTTGAACAATGAGAACACATGGACACAGGGAGGAGAACATCACACACTGGGGCCTGTCAGAGGGTGGGGAGCTAGGGGAGGGATAGCATTAGGAGAAATACTTATGTAGGTGACAGGATGATGGGTGCAGCAAACCACATGGCATGTTTATATGTATGTGACAAACTTGCACATTCTGCACACATATCCCAGAACTTAAAGTGTAATAAAAAGAAGAATAGGAAAAAGAAAAAAACAAAACCTGGATATACAAAGCCATCGAGGAACTGACGTATTATTTAAGCCAGAGCCACCCTTTGTTGGAACTCACCTGATTTTAACAAACTTTTCTTATTGTTTAAAAAAATGCCGTTTACTTTTATGTATCAGCCTTGTATCCTGCAACCTTGATATCATCACGTATTAGTTTCCAAAGGTCGTTTTGTTTCGTTTTGGGGGAGAATTTTCTAAATAGGCAATTACATCATCTGAAAACAAAGACAGTTTTATTCCTTCCTTTCTAATCAGCACACATTTTATTGTGTTAGCTAGGACTTCAGTGTGAGGCTGAAAAGCAGTGGTTAGAGGGACCTCCTTGCTTTTTTCCTTATTTTACTGGAAAACATTCCAGTTTCTCACCATTAAATATAATGCCAATGAAGGACTTTGGGTAGATATTCTTTATCAGCTTGAGAAAGTTCCCTTCTATTCCTAATTTTCTGAGAGTTTTTTTAAATCCAGAATGAGTGTACAAATACTTTTTAAACTAGACAAGGGGGCATGTGTTTTAAAAATCTCTTTGTAGAAAAAAGATGGCATCCTCTATGCCAAATATCTACCTAGAAAAATCCTGTTTTTTGGTTAAAAAAAAATGGGGGAGGACTATTACCCTGCACTCCATCCACACAACGAAGCTCCTAGAGCTGAAATGTGGGCTGTGCATTTCTCCGGCCATTCAGTGTTTCTTAGAGAAAGCGCCATGGTAAGTGCAATGTGGATGAAGGACCTAAAGGTGGCCTTGAAGACATTGTTTTATGCTCCCAGAGCAGACATTGTGGTGAACTTAAAGCATCACCTTTACTTAGCATCAGCATTAAGAGGTTTCTATAAATAATGAACAATCATCTATAAAGTGCACAGTATAGGACATGGATGTAAACTCTCTAATGCTTTTAGCCATTATTCCCATAAATGAAGAACAGACGTGTTCAGAATTAAACAAAGTTTCCTTCGAGGTTTTTGTTGTCACTGTCGTTCATCACCAGGACTCTACAGACCCTTGCAGAGGGAAGAGAGAGGGAGAAGGGGAAATGGAAATTTGAAGTTGGCGGAAACACTTCAGTTCCTGTTGTCAGTGTTACTCCATGTCACAGGGACACACGTCTTTTAAGAAGACAACCCTGAAGCATGTGCTATCCAATTTTGTCATGGGGAGGGGGCTGTGTGTGCACCAAAGTTGATGTTCTTGGTATAAGCTTCCCACGCCAAGTGGACAGGGCAACATACTGGGCATCAGATTGTTATGCCCAAAATTTCTCTAAATATTAGTTGGTTAACTATTCCCTCAATGATGCTCTGCAACAAACCACTCCCAAGGCTTTTTTCTTCTTTTATTATACTTTAAGTTCTTGGGTACATGTGCAGATCATGCAGGATTGTTGCATCGGTACACATATGTCATGGTATACACGTGGTTTGCAGCATCCATGCCCCTGTCATCTACATTAGGTATTCATCCTGTTATCCCTCCCCAATGCCCCCACCCCCTGTTATTTCTCCCCTAGCTCTCCCACCCCCAATAGACCCCAGTGTGAGATGTTCCCCTCTCTGTGTCCATGTGTTCTCATAGTTCAACACCCACTTATGAGTGAGAACATGCAGTGTTTGGTTTCTGTTCTTGTGTCAGTTTGCTGAGAATGATACTTTCCAGCTTCATCCATGTCCCTGCAAAAAACATGAATTCATCTTTTTTTACAGCTGTATAGTATTCCGTGGTGTATGTGTGCCACATTTTCTTTATCCAATCTGTCATTGATAGGCATTTGGGTTGGTTCCAAGTCTTTGCTATTGTAAACAGTGCCCCAATGAACATACGTGTGCATGTGTCTTTATAATAGAACTATTTATAATCCTTTGGGTATATACCCAGTAATGGGATTGCTGGGTCGAATGATATTTTTATTTCTAGATCCCTGAGGACTTGCCACACTGTCTTCCACAATGGTTGAACTAATTTACACTCCCACCAACAGTGTAAAAGTGTTCCTATTTCTCCACATCCTCTCCAGCATCTGTTGTCTCCAGTTTTTTTAATGATTGCCCTTCTAACTAGTGTGAGATGATATCTCAATGTGTTTTGATTTACATTTCTCCAATGACCAGTGATGATGGGCATTTTTTCATATGTTTGTTGGCTGCATAAATATTTTCTTTTGAAAAGTGTCTGTTCATATCCTTCGCCCACTTTTGATGAGGTTTTTTGTCTTTTTCTTATAATTTTGTTTAAGTTCTTCGTAGATTCTGGATAATGGCCCTTCGTCAGATGGGTAGATTGCAAAACTTTTTTCTCAACCTTCTGGTTGCTGGTTCACTCTAATGATAGTTTCTTTTGCTGTGCAGAAGCTCTTATGTTTCATTAAATCCCATTTGTCTATTTTGGCTTTTGTTGCCATTGCTTTTGGTGTTTTAGTCATGAAGTCCTTGCCTATGTCTATATCCTGAATGGTTTTGCCTGGGTTTTCTTTTAGAGTTTTTATGGTGTTAGGTCTTATGTTTAGATCCTTAATCCACCCGGAGTTAATTTTTAGGTTTATAGCAACAGACATCAGTTACTTCCCATGGGTCTCTGCTAGCTGAGCATCAGCTAATCTAGCTGGGCTGTCTAGGGGCTGGGCTCTACCCCATGTGTCTCTCATCTTTCTCCTGGGATCAGCATCTAGCTTGGAATGTTATCATGGCCATGGCAAAGGCTCAAAGAGGAGAATAGACATACTCACCTCTTACTGTTGTCCCAAGCAAGTCATATAACTACACCCAAAGGCAAGAAGTGTGGGAAATATGCCCCAATTCAAATGGGAGGTATGTCAAAGTCACATGGTGAAGGCTGGCTACACAGAGGGGCAAAGAACAAAGACAATAACATAATATACCCCAATCCTTGTGGGAGGGGAAATGGTATGCTGACCCACAAATCAAGTTGCTGAGAGCAAGAGAGAGGAACAATAGTCTTCAGGCTCAGAAGGGTTCAGCCCCTTCAAGTGTCTGCTAAAAACCTAGAAAGTCAACCCTGGTAGAAGGATCCAGGTGTCAAGAGGGCAGAAAACAGACAGCAGGGAATGGTTCATTCCACACCAGGTGGAGGTAAAGGGGATCTCAAAAACACTGGATAGCAGGTCAAAGTCAGCATTTACTGAGATCTGCCTCGGGTTAGTGTCACTCAGGAACAAAGGTCTATGTGCTGCTTCTGCCTGAGCCACTGAGCTTTAGCAGGTGGGTAAATGCTTGATATAAGATATCAGCGTATGGGGGGTGCTAAATTCTGAGATAGGTATTGCCCTTGCTTGCCCTATGGATTTGATTTCATTCTGCCTGGGAACAGGAGCTGAGCCATCCCCAGGAGCACTGGATCACCCTGACTCCAGACCTCCTCCTACCGATTTCTATATTCATACATTTATAGCACTGTCCATGTGCCAGGTGTAGGAGGTGGGAAGGCAGAGATCCCTATTAAAGAAGAACGCCAGGAGCAGACTGGCTCCCCACAGTGCATGGTGCAGTCTCAGAGGTGTGTTCACATGTCAGAGAAGGGAGCAGCTAACTGCTGGGGATTCAAGATGGTTTCCCACAAGGCGAACTGCATCTCAAGAGACGATAGAAGCATGCCACAGAGATGAAGGAGGTGCTCCACATGCATTCCACACACAGAGGGACGTGTCCCCATGGGATGTGTTGGGAAAGGTGAGGGCACCTCGGCCAGCAGAACACAGAATACACAGGCACCAGCCTTCAGCAGATGACTGAGTGGCGGCTGGTCACACAGGGCCCTTAGGCTGTAGGACGCACATCTGGACGGTCTTTTCTAAGCCATGGAAAGTCTCTGAAGGAAGAGACTGGTAGCTGTTACTTTTCCAAGCATAAAGCTCAGAGTGTGGGCCCCGGCGTGCAACGGAGTGGGGAGAGCTGACCCCACATTATTCTAAAACGGATTTGGCTGTAGCAGGCTGAGCCACTGACTTAGAAGCAGGTCATTCGTTTTTAGGGAGAGCAAGGCAGTCCAGGCGACATCATTTCTTTAAGAATCTATGCACTTTTCCCAAGAACTAAGCTTCTGCTTTCTCCAGGAATGGGGCTGACAGGGTGCTCTCACCCAGTGACAGTCCCCACTCTGGCATGCAGCTGACTCTGAGGCAGGCTCTTCTCCAGGCTGTTCCTGTGACTGAACGCATTTAATTCTCACTGCAACGCTCTGGGACTGATACCATTATTATAACCATTTTATAGACAAGTAAACCGAGACACAGACTGTCAAGTCACTGGTCCCCTGAGAAGCAGACCATAATGGCCAGGTTGGGGTAAGTGGGTGAAGACTCCTCTGCAAGTTCAATGAAACCTGCAGAACCATCTTCGCTGAAGCCTGTGATGCTCACCTCCTCCTTGGGGGTGCTAAAGCTTCTCCCAGTCTCCAGAAGCAAGCAGAATTATGCTCTTCTCACCGGAATGATTATTTCTAGTTACATTAGAATTAGCGTGCAATAAAATGTTTATCCTTGTTGAAAGATAACCTGCACGACAAATCCAGAAGGACTTGAGGTATAAAGCATTGCCAGTCTTCCGCAAGGGGCTGATTACTGACTTGGGGAATAGGGGACATGTGGGAGTGCTCATTCATCTGCTCTGAGTTGTTAAGAGCTGCCTCAGTGTGTTCTGTAAGAAAGGGGGACTTGCTCACTGAGCCCAGGAACTCTGGCTCCAGCTGTCTTTGTTCAGTGTGGGAGAGGATGGTAGCTCTGACACCTCCATGAGGGCCGGGGC
The DNA here is from genome assembly GCA_028533165.1 of Leontopithecus rosalia. NCBI lineage: Eukaryota > Metazoa > Chordata > Mammalia > Primates > Cebidae > Leontopithecus > Leontopithecus rosalia. Next base: position 147,875,124 of record CM052652.1, on the reverse strand, counting down.
TGCACCCACCAAGGTTCACATGGAGGAACGGGCTCGTGTCTTCAGAGAGCGCAGTGTGCCTGCGACCTCCTTTGTATCTCTTTCCTTGGTCAAGCCCTTTTCCGAGGAGAGAATGGAAAGCAAGGCAGTCCTACTTGTCTTGTATGTAAACTGCCTTGGAGTGGATGAGGTTTCTCTTCAACCCAAGCCATAGGAAGCTCCTGGCTTTTGTTCTTATCTCAGGCTCCAGAAAGTTAAAGGAGCAGGTCCACCTGCTTTGCCTTGGTGGTGAACCTGCACCTCCCATCTCATGGGCCCCAGGGCGGCTCCTCTCTGAGGAACTGTGGTTATTTCAGGAAAGGGTAATCGAGCTGAAAATGAGGTGGAATGCTCTTTTCCAGGCTATACTCTCTTAAGTCTCCCACTTGCCAGGACAGGCTCAGAAGGAAATCATAAAATGATACCATCCTGTCAGAAATTTCAGCTGTGGGCTGGAGATCATTCATTCCTCATGATTCAAGAATGACTTTTAGCCTGCTCATAAAGAATCTTAAAAAATAAAATCCAAGATAAAGTGCAGTGGCTCACACCTGTAATCCCAGCACATTGGGAGGCTCAGGCACGAGGATCACCTGAGCCCAGGGGTTTGAGAACAGCCTAGGCAACAAGGCAGAACCGCATCTCTATCAAAAACACAAAAATTAGCTGGGCATGATGGCACGCACCTGTAGTCCCAGCTACTCGAGAGGCTGAGGTGGGAGGATCACTTGAGCATGGAGGCCCAGGCTGCAGTGAGCCATGATAGTCTCACTGTACTCCAGTCTGGGTGACAGAGCAAGACCCTGTCTCAAAAGAAAACAAAATACTCAGCCTCAAAGTGCTCCACTGTAGTGCCCTCCAGAGAAAATACTCACGGAGACCCCTCCATTTTCCCTGTACCTGTGACCTGACCACAGTCTCAGCTTCTCACAGCCACAGTGAAGGCAGACGGAAAGGGCCCAGGGCCCTGACGAACCCCTGTCAAATGCACTTTGTATGTGAGCTGTTCTTTTTAGATTTGAACAGCTAACTGAGAACTTAATTCAGAGGAATGTTACCCAGAGTCCTAAGGCCAGTCCATTATCTGGTCACAGGTCACAGCAGTCCAGGAGGGACAGACAGGAGAGCTGGCTCTTTCTGGGGATCTCAGGGAGGATTTGGCTTTTTTTGTTCTCCCTGGTGTGCCCTGAAGAAGCGAAAACTTGGCAACTGTGCTGCCTGGACCACCCCCGCCTCAGCCTCAGGGCAGAAGACTGGCCTGCTCTCTTGCAGATTTCAGAGTGAAGGAATGGGGGCAGCCAGGAAGTAAATGGCAGCTCTTCCCTGTCTCTGAGCTCACTGTGCCCTCAGATGAGCTCACAGAGAAGGTCCCGCAGGTGTCCTGTTATCTCAGAGATCTGCCTTTGTCCTCAAGCTTCCACTTGCCTTTGCCACACAGAAAATGTAGGACGATCATCCTCACTCACAGTCAAATGCACTGTGGTCTTAATGTGTTTTCCAAGAGTGAAACCTGAGGCTAGCAATGGGGGCAGAAATATATTTGAAAGGTAACCAGGGAACACCCCAAGGGAGTGGAGGAAGGAGACAGAGAAGGAAGAAATGTTAATAAAATGGGGTCGATGAACAGCTGACTGAATGAAGATAATGTTGTACCTATACAGTATGAAATGCTGTGCAGCCGTAACAAAGAATTCAATCGTGTCCTCTGCACCATCGCGGATGGAGCTGGAGGCCAGCCAGCTTAGTTCACTAAGTGGACTAACTCAGAAGTAGATTATCACATATTCTTACTTATCAATGGGAACTAAAGAGTACACATGGACGTAGAGATGGAGAGTTCAAACTATGTAGACCCCAAAAGGGGAGGCGGGGCCAGGAAGTGAGGGCTGGAAAATTACTTGTTGGGTACAATGTTCAATATTTGGTTGGTGGATCCTTTAGAAGCCAAACCTCCACAATTACTCTTGTAATACACATGTAACAAACAAGGATATGTACTCCCCGAATCTAAAATTTAAAAAATAAAAACAAATAAATAAAATGGGGTGAATGAACTGGCAACTGAGGCTACAGAGAGGCTGTGCAGATGCAGTGACTTAGAGTCGTCCCACCTAAGGGAGGGGTGAGAAAGTCGGGGTCTCACCCACCCTCATTGTTTGAGTTCTGCTAAAGGAGGCGGGGTAGGACCTCAGTCACTTGTGGCGCATCCACGTGGAGGCCAGAGAACATCTTTGGCATGAATAGGGATGTCTGCAGGTGACCTCTGAGAGTCAGAGGGATGTGGATGGCGCAAGGCAGCACCTGCTATTTCTTTCCTTTCTGATCTGCAAAGACGCTGCCTCAAGGCTGAACCCAGAAATCCAATTTGCCACTGCATGTTCTCACTCATAAATGGATGTTGAGCAATGAGAACACAGGGACACAGGGAAGGGAACATCACACACTGGGGGCTACTGGGGGGTGGGGAAGGGCTAGGGGAGGGATAGCAGGGGGTGGGAGGACTGGGGAGGGATAGCATTAGGAGAAACACCTAATATAGGTGATGGGGGGTTGGTGCCGCAAACCACCATGGCATGTGTATGCCTGTGTAACAACCCTGCACAATCTGCACGTGTACCTCAGAACTTAAAGTATATACATAAGAAAAATCCAGTTTGCAAAGAATTCAGTTTCCTACTTCTAAACCTGTAATCTCTCTAGACCCAGGTGTTTTAAGGAGGAAGAGAAAAAAGAAGCATTATATTTGGCTCAAAGCATATAGTTGGCTCCAAGGGATGTCTGAGTGGACCCAAGTCAAGGTCACCTGTGCCACCTGTGCCAGTCCCTTCCCATTGCTTTGAGACCCCCTCAAACTCACCCATTCTTTAAGCTGAACTCAGACCCCCATTCCAGAAAGACTTGCCAGGCTACACAGTCCACGAAGCTCTCTTCTCTCCATTCCCAGGACAGAAATGCAAGCAGGCTTCTGTATAGGTGTCTGCCGAAGGGACTGAAGTGGCTACCCAGAGTCTGGGTCTGCTTTCTGGCTTAGTGGAAGAAAGCACAGGGATTGATTCAAGAGGCTGCCAGGGAGGAGAACAAAGACGGAGTATTTCCAGAATGTGACCAGACTCACCTCTTCCTCTCCTTTGTCAGGAAGCAGAGGACTATGCCAGGTCATCTCTGAGACCCTGACTAGAGCAGGCCCAGGACCAAGCAGATATAATTCACAGGGACAAAAAAAAAATGCGTGTCACTGTATCCAGGGCCGGTCTCAGGCCAAGAGGAGGGCAGGGTCACCAGTCACCCAGACTTACAGAACAGTTACAGTAAGAGCATAGAGTCCCAGATACCTTTCACTCGGAGACCCCAAATTTGAGCATTTTGACTCTCTCTGCTCTCCTCTCTCTCTCTGTCTCTTCACTTTTACCCCTAAAGGCTTCAGTGTGTATAAAAATAAGAACATTGTCTCACATAACTACAAAAATTAAGAAAATCAGAAAATGAAGGCCAATACAAACCAATTATCTACAGACCTTATTCAGATTTCACTAATTGTACCATTAAAGTCCCTCTTGGAGGCAAAAGAAGCCACAAGGTCCTGTTGCACTTTGCTGATATGTCCCTGACCTCCCTTCACCTGGAGCACCCCCTACCTTCGTTTATTTTCCACAGCCTGGACATCTGACCACTCCAGATTAGTTCATAGAATGACCCTCAGTTTGGGTGGGCTGTTTTTAAACGTGCATCACAGGCAAATCCTCACTCTCTTTGCCAAAAGAAGCTGCCCTATTAGGGATGTGTCTTATGTAAATCTCAAGATGCTAGCTCTGTTTTGATAGATGAATAGGAACCATACTTTTTGGCAGGCCTGCAGTTCTGTGATTCATGCTGCTTAAAGCAGCAGCAGCCTTTTCGTCCCTTTCTCTCTCTGTTCAGGGAATTGTTTTCTTGTTCTCACCTTTGCCCTTCCACGAAGGCTGCTTGGGAGTGAGGACCCACGTCACCAGCAAAAGTGAGATCCCAGAGCCTGCCTGCGGTTCCCAGCAGCTAGGATCATTCCGAATGATAATTAAGAACGTATTTTTCCACATGGGAAAGTATCAGGCCTTCAGCACAGCATGACTTCCCAGCCCCCAGCGAGGCCCAGGTCCCAGAGCTGACAGTCATCAGAACCCCAGCACCACGGGGAGGTAAGACCACAGTGACACCCTCAGAGGCGTACATCGTAAGTAAGCTGAACTCTGTGGCCATCAGGGAGTCGGCACAAATCTGGTTTGCGTTGCTGTGAGGAGGCTGGAGAATAAGTCAGTGGATAAAACTATTAGTCTGAGTCATCAGCCCTTCTTACATAGGCCTTAGGTTTGAAGCCAGCTTGAGCCTAAAATGTAAGCTCATCAGGCTTCATCCCTTGAGCCCTTCCTCTTCCTCCCTGGCTCATCCACCTCCTCAGTTCAAATCCATGCAACACAATTCAATTCCAGCAATATGTGTTGAAGATACTTGGGTGCTGGGCTGGGCCAGGCTGTGCCTGCCTAGGACAATACCTCTAACCTCTAGGCCCATGCACCACATATGTCTCTTCTCCTGTAGCTGCTGAACTGCCCTGACCGATGGCCCCTAACTTCATGTGCCCATCCGTTAGGACACCTTGATGTCTGCCCCCACTGTCCTGGTCTCCTGTAGCCCACCTTCCTGTGTTTCTCCTGGCTGCCCACATGCCACCCACTTGAGTAAAGGAAGTGCTCCCTTCCTCCGCTTCCTCAGCCCTGCCCCCTGTCCTGAGACTGCTGGCGGAGCCCCTATCTTCTGATTCCTGGCTGCACTGGATCTGTCTCATGCCCTGCCAGCGTCTGTCCTCCTGGGGAGCCTTCAGGGCTGCTGACCAGAGCTCCACTGGGCTTCCAGCAGGGTGGTGGCTGCCAGTTGGAATGGCTGGGCCAGGCCGCAGAGCAGACATGGACCCACCATGGAAGGCTGCAACTGCAATGAGGCTAATGAAATCTCATGCTTCATGATTCAGAAAGCTTTCTCCCATGCCCGGGGCTCCTGGACTGTTTGCAGCCGGCGGCCTCCTGGCTCCGGTACTGTGGGACGTTTAGTTTTTAGATCTAACCTTGCTTGCCAGAGGGAAAATTTCCAGCCTCCAGGGATCAGTGAAGTCAAACTCACATTGTCCATATCATGCAATCTAGTCTGCTGTTTCCCTCCAAGCAGATGTGGGTCAGTCCAGGGTGGGAAATACCCCTACAAACATATTAGGGCTCAGGGTTTCTGAGAAGGCCTCTCCCACGCCAGTGGCTGTCCTACTTGCTTCTGGGAAAAGCAGCTGGCAGCTCACGTGGTCTCGCTTGCCCCACAGACACACAGGGCCCTCTCCTGGGGTGGAAGGGGCCAGAAGCGGCTCTGAGGATGGGGCTGTTTGCCACGCATTTTAAACTTTCTACATGAGCTACAAATGAGGCCATTCGGGTCACTGTAAAAACCTCACACGTGTGCAAAGTAAACATTTAAAGTACGCCACCCATTTTATAGACTCGTTTTGTTCATTTTGAAATGCATTCAGCGCCTGTGGAATGGAAACGGCCACAGCCTTGCTCAACCTCTGAGAGCCTTGGAAATGTCCACATGCACATGTGGACGCACACACAGACACAGGCCTCAGGCACAAACAGGCACTCACACACGCATCCACAGCCCTTGTAGATTAGCTTCGGGGTGTTCTTATTCTCCCATGGAACTGTAAACTGACCAACTGTTCCTCTTACCACTCCCTTTAGTTAATGGACTCCTGGGAAGGAGATTTCTGTATTCCCTGCCTAATTTGAAGTCCACAGACCAAGCTTTTTTTTTTAAGAATGTGAACGTTCAAATGGCCTTCAGGCAAACATTCTCTTCTTTCAGAACTGCAAAAAAACACAATTATGTGCTTCAGATCTTGCTGTAACCTAGAAACCCCAGTATAGCCATGTCAGTCTCTGCTGTCAAAGGCAGCTCTCCTGCAAGGGGCAAAAGGTTTTCAAAAGAATACGCCTGTTACTCAACCTCTGGACTTGCCCGTCTGTTACCTTGGGATAAGGTGGGAGACGTCATGTAGCCCTACATAGCGTGGCTGGGGGCAGTTCTGGGGGCTCTGGGTCATCAGCTCACTCACTGTGAGACTCCTTCAAAGAAGGACGGGCTGCCCAGTTACAGGAGTGCATGCTCAGCAGGGGTTTCTACCAATTGCTCCTTCAATTCTGGCTCCACTGCACAGAACCTCCTCGCATGAGGCAGCCTGCTGCTGGTGACAGGACCAGGCAGGTCAGAAGGCTGCCACTCGGGCTACTGGGCCAGCAGATTGGAGGAGGAAGGTTAATGTGAGTGTGACCGTGTTGTTAAGGATGGATTGATAAGGCTAGGTTATTTATTAAAAAGAACAAAATAATCATCATCATAGTAACTAGAGTCACTCAAAACCCTACTTCCAGGGACAAAAATTATAGTATATCTATATATTTCCAGCTTCTCTCATGCCTATGTCTACATGGCTGTAGGCTGGACATTTTTTCACAAATGTGAAACAATATCCCCATCCATAGATTTGAATCTTGCTTTTACCCCTTGACATTCTAATGAGCATTTTCCCATAACGAGATGATTTCTCATCAGAGCTCAAGTCTGATCCAAGCAGCGATGAAAAAAGATTGGCCTTGGCAAATTATTTTCATGTATAGCCTTTATTTCTTGGCCTTACCTCATAACCAGGATGTAGCTAGATTCCACCACTATGGAATGAAAGGGAGGACGGGGCCCTGGGGACAGGCACCAGGAGCCCCCACCCTACCTGTCACCTTCTGGCTAAGTGAGCAAATCACAGGCATTTCCACCTCCATGGCTTCCTCTACGTGGGGGCAATCATGTGCCATCCCCAAGAAGGTGGTAGATCACCTGATGTCTTAGGATCCCCTTCACTCATTCATTCATTCATTCGGAGCAGTTTATTAAGACCGTAAGCCTGGTGCAAGGAAGACTCTGGGCTACAATGGAGGGCAGACTTATTTCTTGCCCCCACGAAGTTATTTTCTCTAAAAGTATGATCCTTTTGGTCTATCCATACGTAGTAACAGAAAAAGAAGGGACATGATCTCTAATAGTATTAGTTGTAATCTGACTAAATTCTGTCTTATCATAGACCCAAGGAGTTTGGGTGGTATGCAGAGGTCTTGCAGTTAGATAGTCAATTCTCAGTCCATGTCACCCAATGTTCTTAGTGACAGGCCATGACTTATAAACTGTGTAAATGGCTTGTTTATTACGGTGCCTACCACGCTAGAATGTGTTTCCCCAAATGTGTCACCATGAAGTGCTAGTTGCATTGGAGGGGGAAAAGGGTATTGTAAGAAGGGGCTCAATTATTAAGTAAGTTTGGCTTGGGCTGGCTTAGAAAAGGTATGCTGGATTCTTTCCTGCAGCACTTACAAAAGCTTTAGCATGCAATATGTTCTGCGAAACTGTCAAGGGGAGGAGGCTATGCATCTGTTTTACAAAATTATTTCACAAAACAGAAAAACACATAGTGTGAGAAACCCTGTTCTGAAATTGCACTGCCCCTTTTAGCTAAGCTGCTCTAATTCAAACAAAATTGCTGAAAATGCCATCCAAATGACAAACTGTTTCTTAAAAAAAAAGTCCTTGTTTCTTAAGAAATCCAAAACACAAAATGTTTCCAAACTTTGAAATCCAGCTTGATACTTTTGATTAGTGAAGATTCTTTCTAATCAGAGGCACCATGGGCCTATTAGGACATAAGGGCAATTTGAGCATCCTAAGTAGAGTGAGCATCCTCTCAGCGGTCACATTTTCAATTATTTTTGTTTGAGACTTTGACTTGTCTCCCAATATTTATTCTCCTTTTCTCCTTGTTATTAACAGAACCCCTCTGTCCCCAACATTTCCCAGACTCCCCTGCAGCTAGATGAGTCCCTGAGGCTAAGATTTGGCAGGTGAAATTGACCAGAAAGAACAGGTAGAACTGCCCAGTCTTGTCGTTCAAAGGTAGCTGTTTGCACATTCTCTTTCCCTTCCCACTGGCTGGAGTACAGACGAGGCATGCTGGGCCAGCTTCAAGCATGTGGTGGAAGTTAACGTGAGTGTGACAGTGTTGATGAGCGTGGATTGATAAGGCTAGGTTATTTACTAAAAGAATAAAGCCATGGTACTGGCTTTGGAGAAACGAAGAGGCTTTATTGTGAAGTCAACTGGTAAGGAGACAGGAGGCACAGCTCAAATCTGTCTCCCTGATCTGGGATCTGGGACAAGTTTTACGGTTCAGGGAGGACAGGTTTGGTGCAGAAGTGCTGGTGGGGCAGGTTTCTATTGGAGGCCTTCAAACTTGGCCATTTATGGTAAGTATGGAATGGGAGATTCCAGCAGTGGATCTTCCTGGTTAATGGACCCCTCACTTCTGAAAGGGTTCCAGTGTTGAGATTCTGGTTATGCTCTGGCCTCCTTGATTCTGCCGAGAGGATATGTTGGCTCTGGGTGTTGTTACAGGTCAAAGCTTTTTCACTGCACATGCCCTGGCTGCCCAGCTTGCAACTTTTTGGCTCAGTAACTGTAAAATACCTTACAATTCTGCTATCAACAGAGTAGGTCCAGTTACAATGAGACCCTGCAGTTACTGCAGCACCTGGGGGTCTAGTGGAGCAAGACATCAGAAGGGACCCGCATGCCCACACTGCTGACTGTCTTCTAGTATCCATTGTCCACCTTTTTCTTTTAGTAAGAGAACGTGCCTCTGTCATCTACTGCAGTCTTAGTCCATGGTTACCCAGCTCAGGACTGCACGTCCCAGACTCTGGTAGCTCCATGTAGCTGTTGTGCTCAATGGTCTATGAACAGAAGTGCTAAGTGCGACTGCCTGGTTATGCATCTAAAAGGACATTGCTTCTCCTTCACCTTTTCAGGCTCTTTCCACATCCTGGAGTCAGATATTTCAATCATGAGCCATGTAGAACCATGAAGATGGAAGCACACCCTGGGGACAAGAGAGCAAGGCCACACAGCGTCTGAGTTCCTGGGTCATTTGGGAAACAAAGTTATGCTGCTCCACTGGATTGCGAACTCCTCTTGACTTATGTCTCAAAGAAACACACTTCCACTTTATTTAGACTGCTCTTATTTGCTCTATTTTAAAGCACCTAGACCCATATTTTAGCTAAGATTTCTCCCTTATGCTTCACTAATTTTGAGATTATTTTTATGCTAGTCTATCTGTATACTTTGGGTCTGGTGTATGAATACTAATGAACTTAATTGGAACCATAAAAAAAACCATCTGTTGGCCTTGAAATATTGAAAATGCTGTGGTCCTAGCAATCCCATTACTGGGTATATACCCAAAGGATTATAAATCATTCTACTATAAAGACACATGCACATGTATGTTTACTGCAGCACTGTCCACAATAGCAAAGACTTGGAACCAACCCAAATGCCCATCAGTGATAGACTGGATAAAGAAAATGTGGCACCTGTACACCCTGGAATACTATGCAGTCATAAAAAGGATGACTTCGTGTCCTGTGCAAGGACATGAATGAAGCTAGAAACCATCATTTTGATCAAACTAACACAGGAATGGAAAACCAAACACCGCATATTCTCACGAATAAGTGGGAGCTGAACAATGAGATCATATGGACACAGGGAGGGAAACATCACACGTCAGGGCCTGTTGGGGGCTTGGGGGTAAGGGGAAGGAGAGCATCAGGAAAAATATCTAATGCATGCAGGGCTTAAAAGCTAGATGACGGATTGACGGGTGCAGCAAGCCACCACGGCCCGTGTATACTTACTAACAAACTTGCACGTTCTGCACATGCATCCCAGAGCTTAAAGTAAAATAACAATAACAAAATAAACTGTCATACAGTAAGAGAAAATTAAATGTAGTTCTCTTTCAAAAAAAAAAAAGAAAATGCTATGGTCCTTTTTCACTTCAACTTAAAGCATGCATTATATATATGTATATTTAACTCTAATTCAGCATGCATTTAAGTCACTGTAAATTATCTTCTCTTTACACGTGTCCTCGGTTGGATGTAGTGCTCTCTCCATTTCCTATTTGTGTTTTAAATATTTTTCTCTGGGTCTCAAAAGAGTTTTAAATGCTACACACTTGAGCCAAGTACTAATGAGAGTCCATCTGCATTTCCCGTCCTCTGTGTTTTAGCCGACTTTTCATTCTTGCTGACTAGAGCTGATGCGGTGCTTTTCTCTAGGAACTGGTTCATGTTCCTGAAGTTCTGTTCTTGGCACATCCAAGTGATCTGCAGCTGCTGTTCAGCTAACAAACTGCCTTTTCATTTATTTCTCCTTTATGTGCACTCTCAATCCCAAGCCATTTTTCATCCTAATTAGTGTCTTTGTTTTTTGCATCTTCTAAATTAGTCATTTCTATTTCTCGTATTAAAGAGCACAAAATTGCAAAGTATTATCAAGATGGAAGCATTCGGGGGTCAGGACCTCATTTCCACAGTTCTCCGTAGGACTCAGCGGTACCCAGAGACAACGGCATCATTCCCAACCCCATGGGGACCTCGTTCGTGAGCAGTGGACCAAGGAACCTCATTTCAACCTGCAGGACTGTTTCCTCCCTTGTTGCATGCAGCAGTGTAGACATGGTCCAACTGTACACGATTTGACCGTCATTATTTGGAATACATGTGAAAACTCTTTCATTCTGCCCAGTGAGTTCCTCATCCAGAGACCAGCCAGGTTTTCCATAGGACCTGATCGAGCCTCAAGTGTTTCCCGTCAGTTCTTCAGCCATTTGGCTGCTTTATCTGCGCTTAACATACTATTTGGAGCATCCACTTCCGTTCTTCAGCTAAACGTATTAAATGTTTCTCCACACACAAAAGTAAAACCCTTAGTTACTTTTCTTTTCTGCACTTGCTTCTGCCACATCCCTCATCAGGGCGGATCATGGGCTGTGCCTCCCAGAGCCGTCTTTGGCACTGAGGACTTGAGACTCGAGCCCCTGGTGGCTGAGTGTGATGTGGCAGGCAGCCCTCAGCCGTTCCTGTAGAGGGAGGATGCTGGATTTTAGTTTCTTGCTGGAACCACTTAACATTTACCATCTCTACTCAGGGCAAGAGAAGATTTCTAGGCTAACTCTGAAGCCATGTAGGACCCAGGTTTCTGTGCCGTGGTTTTACCTTCTCCTCTTTCACTGACCAACACCAGTAGCCTTAGGGGTCCTTCAATGACAGTCATTCTGCCTCTTGGGCTCCCCACCCCATGTGCATGCATGTCTCAAAGACAAGTTTCCTCAGTGCCACCTGCCTCCCTCCCAGTGGCATCCAGAATGATGCTTAGAATTTTCTGCAGCCCACACCTGCATACCTTGGAGCTTTTGTTTCCAGCAGAGGACTGTCTGTTTGCCCTGAGGGTGTGCACTGACTGGAGAACACTGCGCCTTGCTGGCTGTGACACCACCAGAGGCTGGTCCTGTCATCACACAGTCTTCCTCACCTGCCTCTAATTTTTGCAACCTTTCTTCAGACATTCTGTTCAGATCATTTTCCATTTTCCTAATTTCTTGACAGTTTCTTGTTTTCTTGAAGTCTAGGAAGACAGGAGGCAGAAGAACATCCTGCTTTCCTTTCACCAGCTCTCACAAGGCCTAGCCAGCTCCTTGGCAATGCAGGGCCACATCATCGTCAGCTCCCCACAGTCCCTGCCACAGTTCCTGTGTGCTGCAGATCATGTGGGCAAACCTGCACCTTCCCGTCTACTCCAGCTGCTTCCTCGCTGTCCTCTACCCGCCCACACCTACAAGACAGCATCATGCAGGTCTCTTCGTTGTTTAAAATTTGTTTTATGCTACTGCAGAACAGATATGTGTGTGACATTTGTTTCACAGAATGCATTGTCATTTTTCACGTTCAGTCATGGATTGAAGTGTTTATAACAGTGTGATAGGCAGGGACACTGGGACACACACATGAATTTGCACTCCTCCTCTTCTGCCCTTGGCAGCATGGACCATCCATCTCTCAGACTGGGTATGAGGTCTTCAGTCTGGACTGGCGAGGTCCACCCCAGCTGCATGGGGGCTGCTTGCTATTCACCGGACCTGTGTTCATACCATAACCTAAATCCACAGTTCAAACCCTTAACCACAAAGCTACACCAGTTCTAGGAACCACTCTCTCTGGGCTTCTCACAAGCACAGTCTTCCGTTACAACTAAGTGAAAGAGAAAGCAACCAAAATGGATTCCATTTCGCTTCGCTCTTTTGCTCTTTCTGTCTCATTTCTCTATTTCCATCAGTGCCCTCTTGTTTAGTTGAAGACTTGAGAGTGCTCTCCGGCTACCCCCATTATAGCTTAGCTTGATTATGCCCCAGAGTCACAGAGAGAAAAGCCAAGGCAGGTCAATGCTGAAGGCTCTGTTCCTTGCAAGAAATGCAGGGAGACAGCACTAATGAGCATTGGTGAGCCTGCCGGCCCTGGCGGGCGGACACTGAGGGTGAGCTCAGCTCCTCTCTGTTCTCTGTCCTGCCTCCCTGTCCTCACCTGCAAAGTAAGAGGCTTGGACACTCTGATACCACGGTGCCAGTGATTATCGATGTACAGCTGATATGCTTTTGTGCTCCAAACTCTCAGCTCTCCAGTTGATAAAATCATGGGGTTGTTGAGGGAATGATACTTAGCTATTAATTAATAGCAATATATATATATATATATATATATATATATATATATATATATATCAAGTATTATACTTAGCCTAACTAAAGAGACTGAAGAACTGGATCAACGTGTAGTGAACATGGGCGTCCTGCCTAACCATGCTGCGTGCATTGGTTGGTGGGGAAGAAGGGCTACCATGTGGCCAGGATGGTCTGAGATGGCCTCAACCCAGGTTTTATTATTGCTATTTTTTAATATGCAAGCAATCTGAAGTTTCCAGAAAAGTTTCAAGGACAAATGCAATACTTTTTTCTGTGAACCATTTGAGAGTAAGTTGCAGACTTGATGCCACACCGGCGTCCACTACCCTTGTAATCATAATACAGCCCTCAAATCAGGAAGTCAGCATTGACGCCTTCCTATCACCTTAGCGTGGAGCTCCATTCAAATGCCTCCAGTTGTCCCAGTGCAGTAAAGTACTTTGTAGCAAAAGGATACGCATCAGAAGCACAAACCACATTTCATTTGGTGTTTTCAAGTTTGTGGAATGTCCTTGGTTGTTCTTGACTTGCATGAACTCGATGGTTTTGAAGAGGTCAGACCATGGTAGGATGTCCCACAGTTTAGATTTGTCTGATGTGTCCTTGGGATTACATTCAAATTCTGCAGCACTGACAGGAATTCCAGGAAAATAACCCTGTCCCTACTGCGTCCTTTCATGTGATGGACAATTTTGATTTGTCCCATTGCTGATGGTGGAGTATTTTTGAGGGCTTGGTGTTCAGCTCCTGCCCATCCACCCATCCCAGCAGAAAGCAGGGACTTAGGTTGCTCATTTATTATGCGTGTGGTAATACACACTCCTCCTCAGTGGGATAAGAGAGGGGATGGAGGGAGAAGGCGACATGGCGTTTGGACACATTTTAAACTTGATCCCCTAGTCTGAGGCTGCAGACCTACAGACCAAAGAATGACACTACCCACAATTTACCTGATGAGGAATAAGCAGGCCTGGATACTTTGTTTTCCAATGCCAAGTTGTTTTAATAGTGACAGAATAACTTTAACACAACATTTACTATCAGTTTATCAACATTTAGTTATTCCTATCGATTCTCATTTGTGGCAAAAATGTAAATAACCATCAGCTTTCTATGTTTAAAAAAAGAAATGATGCCATGACTTAAAATTTGAGTGCTTTTCCCAGGAGTAGAAAAACTGAATCCAACATAACTTCTGAGCTCTGAAATGCAGGGAAAGCAGCAGGGGCCTAAACCCATGAGTTAACTTTCAAAGAAAAACAATTCCAACAGATCCAATGGAATATTCATTTATTGTCAAATGATAGCCCCTTAGAAAAATCTGCCATCTGAAGTCTCATGAAATAAGATTACTAGGACTCCTTAGTTCCTGGTATTCAATTATCAAACCAGCAATTTTTTTAAATATTTGGCTCAAACCTTGGAAAACTATGCAATTGTACAATTTGCAATGAGACAATATGGTTGATCTCAATGCCAGGGTAAAACACAGGGAATGAAATGTCTTTTAAAAACTGGATCAAAACACGTTCTTCTATTACCAATACGGTAGTTAAGTAAGAAATACTTCATCAATTACTGAGGGGAATAGAAAGAGAGTTGTATTCAATCCCCACATTTAATGGGTTGGATATTAATCTATCTCCTGAAGAATGCCCCTTTGAGACTAGATCTTGGCCTGTAGATCAAGGAAACAAGATCCTGGCCTGGCAGTGCCTGGCACATAGTAGGCATGGGATCCCACCCAGTACGGAAAAGATGAATGAATAGATTAGTTATCTTTAACGCCAGGGGCCAGGGGTCAGGGTTGTAAAACACTAAGAAACAGGGCTTCTTTATGTTTCTCTTGGAGCTTTTATTCCTTTTCTCCTGTCTGCATATGAGCACTTATTAAGCCAAGCACACGATGCATCAAGCCATTATGTGCTGGTCATTTGCTTATCATAGAGATTCAAGGGGATAATCAGAGAAGGCCCCTACATTTGAGGGGTGCAGAGGCATGGGAGAAGAACAGCAGATACATACATGATTCCAAATTACAAGCAAGGGCATTAAGTGCCCAGAGTGAAGAATTAAGTGCTGCTAGGGAGATAACTGATGTCACCAGCTAGGTGATTCCAGGACAGTCTCATGGAAGAACTGACACAAACGGGCGTAAGTGAAGTAGACCACCTGTTTACGTCCGGCCCCTGTTCTTTAAGCATAACCAACTTCTCCCATAAAAGAGGTGCTTCTGGCCTCCATTCCCTGTTCATTCTAAGAGACCCTGCTCCCTTCACCATGATCGGACCAAGAGGAGGCATACACCCATCTCAAGTCACCAGTCGGTATTCTCCTTGGTAAAACCCAATGCGAGTCACGACCACACTGAAGTGAAGAAGGCCTAGGAGTCCCTGATGCTCCAGCTCCAGAGCAGCCCACGCTCCCTCCTGATCCTGGCTTTCCAGAGCTCCCTGGACTCCGTGACGCGCCCCAGGACTCTACCTATAAAGTTCCTCTGCTGTTTAAGTTTACTTAAAGTTGACTTCTGTTACTTTCAAGAAAGCTAAACCTCGACAAACTGCAAGAGGAAGGAAGAACCAGCGAGTATTTACTTATCTCTGGCCTCATGACAATTGCCTCTCTTTATGTCCATTATTTATTTATTGCACTGTGAAGTTGTTGCTATTACTCCCATTAAAACGAACGCAAACACGGAAGCTCTGCTGGGTTAGAACAATTATAGGTTGTGCCAGGAAGAGACAGCAATGGAATGCAGCCCCCAGCCCAGGCCCGGGCATTGTCCTTCTGTCACTGTGCCCCAGGGCTGCAGACAAAGGGAAGGGACAGGCCAAGTTGTTTGTCAAATGTCATTAACTTGAGGGACACAGAGGTGATCCTGGTCCATCTGCCTTGACTTGTCTTTCTTCATTCTGTTTTTTTTCATTGTTTTTTTACCATACTAACATTTCTCAAAAGTTCATTCTGAGCCAGGCCACGTGTCAGGCCCTGGGGCTGAAATATGAACCAAAACAGATAGGATTCCCCTCTTGGATAAGTGTAGAATTGTTAAGCATGACAAGTGCTATGGAGAAGCCAAGAAGGGGCAGAAGGGGATAGCAGCAAAAGTGAGGAGAGACACTGGGCCAGAGGTACCGCCGAATCAGAAAGGCCTGTGCAGACTCCAGCCCACTGTGGGCACTGACACTTGAATCAGGCCTTCAGTGGAGCCAGGCCAACACCTGCCTGTCCAACCTGAGCCGGATCTGCCCTTCTCTGACACTCAGATGTGCTTGTTCTGTGTCCCCAGGGGTTGATGAGAAACAACTTGGCCTGGGGGTTAACTTACTGGGTGTAACTTACTTACCACGAGTAACTTACTTACTGGGTGTAACTTACTTACTGGGTGTAACTTACTTACCGGGCGTAACTTACTTACTGGGTGTAACTTACTGGGTGTAACTTACTTACCGGGCGTAACTTACTTACCATAACTTACTGGGCGTAACTTACTTACTGGGCGTAACTTACTTACCATAACTTACTGGGCGTAACTTACTTACTGGGCTTAACTTACTTACTGGGTGTAACTTACTTACCATAACTTACTGGGCATAACTTACTTACTGGGCTTAACTTACTTACTGGGCGTAACTTACTTACCATAACTTACTGGGCGTAACTTACTTACTGGGCATAACTTACATACTTGGCATAACTTACTTACCATAACTTACTGGGCGTAACTTACTTACTGGGTGTAACTTACTTAGTGGGCTTAACTTGCTTACCTTGTGACTTAAGTATTTTGATCCGACATAAACAACATTAACTTCAGAAAAGTATATAATGGAACGTATTGCAAAAATAAAATTGCTGCTTGGACATAGCCTAAGCCAGCCCTCCAGACCTCGCTCTTTCCTTTCTCCTTTTTATCTGGTGCATGCTCTCTTCCAGGTTTGGGACCCTCTCACTGGACGAGATTCCCAGGCTCGTGTTCAGTTCACAACAGATGTCCCTGGGTCAGACAGCTCCGTGCCATCTTGGGCCCAACAGTGTCCTCCAGCCACATTCTCCTCTTAGCCCCCATGACTTACCCCACCTATTTCCTGGGCTTCTCCTGGAACCCCTGTTTCCTGCTGAACTTGTGGCCTTTGAGCTTGGGCCGTGCCTCCTTTGTTATTCCTGACAAGCTTTGAAACTCCCTTTCCCTGGAAATGGAACTAGGTGTCCTCTTTTTTTCATCCAGTTCCACCCAGCATCCAAGTCTCCAGCTGTCCACACTGAAGACTGCACCAGCAGTCAGCCACAGCCTGCCCTCCTGCTGTATCTCATGCCTTTCATAATGATTGTCCACCGTAACTTCGACCCAAATTTAAGATGTTCTCCAATATCCAGTGCATGTCCTTTGTCCTGGCATGGCTCTTCCTGGTGTGATCTCCCCTCCCAGACAGCTTGCATGAGTCTGAGCACACCTTACAACTGAGACTACTCTGTTTATTACGCAACTTTGAGCCCACTTCAGAGACAGAACTAGAAGGAGAAATGGGTATCACAGGTCTGATTTGGGGTCACATGGGTGTTCTGAACCCATGTGGCTGAATCTCTGCATGAGATCTGCAATATGAGGTCACAGAAATAGCTACAGCTGATCCCACACCACCAATCAGGCCTGATGAGACTTCCAGCTCTGACTTCATCAGCTCTGTTAGGACTGCCTGTCGCAGGCTCATGGGATTCATTTAAGGAAAGGAGAGTCTAATCTGAATGCTTCTCTCTCAGTGCTGTCTTTGATGACTATTTCCGTTTCCACTCCGATCCTGGCACCTGTTGGGTAGATGTGGGGCCCCTTCTTCTCAGGCTGCTGGAGACCAGAGAGAGAGAGACTGTGTGCTAATCATGTTTTGCTCTATAACCAAGAGCATCAATACCTCAGTGACTACAGCAGCATTCACTTTTTTTTCTGAGACCCAGCTCAGAAATGCTGCTCTTCTTGCCTGAGTTTGGCTGGCTTCATCCGTAGTCCTCTGCAGGCTGCAGTTGGGTGGGTGTGGAGCTCCTCTTCTTGGGGAGCCACCCTGAGGGCATGCTTCTCACATGACGGCAGGAGCCCAGAGGCCGATCCCACCTGCACAGGTGCATTCAGCATCTCTGCTTCAACTACTTCTACCCACATTGTGTTGGCTGTGGCAAATGGGGCATGGCTATGCCATGTGGCCACCAAGATGGTTTTGAAAGTGAGGCCTGACATGGGTCCATGACAACAGCTCTGGCAAATGGCTGCACAGGAGGCCTCTTCTTGGTCCAGCCATGCCAGCAACATTTGAAGGACCTTCTCATCACATTCCAAAGGGCACAGAGTGAGAGCTGCGGATTGCAGGTGGGAGGGATTTAAATATCAATAGTGAAGGCTTTCATTATCTTTTAGTTATTTCATATTAAATAATGACTGATGTGTCAGATTTGCTCTGAGCCAGGCCATTAAGGAAGAACATTCCAACTCTGGCCTACAGAGGGGAAACAATGAACACCTCATATCTCAGGGCAAATGGGGAGAATCAAGCCTTTTCTCAAGTGCACTAATGTTCAAGGCATTTACTCTTGGCCACTTAGAAGCACTGAAACAGACTTCCTGTCCTGTCTTCCACCTACTTGGCTCCCAGCTAGGAGGAAAGCATCTCGCATGACGTGGCTTTGTCAGAGCAAATCCAAGGTCATCAAAGGATAAATTTGACCCAAAGGATGTTTCATTTGCCTTTTATTTTCACTCACTTCTGAGCCATTGGCCTGCCAGGGATACTTCTGAGCAATTAGTGAGTAATTAGCAAGTTTTTGAAAAGCATGGATTCATCTCATAGAGCTTTAAGTTCCGAGGGAACTTAGCCAACAAGAAGAGCAGTGATTGTGGCTGATGTTCCAGGACTTCTGAACATATTCCAGGCACTTCACATGGGTCCTCTCACATAATCCTTACAGAAAAGCCAGGAGACAGGCATTAGCGTTATTCCTACTGGTGGCTAAGGGGACATCCAGGCAGGAGGTGGTGAAGAGACTCTGAACAGATTCATGAGGGTGGGTTTGCTGCTTCACTGAAGGCCTGGATCGTTGACTTGAAGGCAGCTCCTCCCTCTGAAAGGTGTGATTCTCAGTCAGTGCCTTCCAGTGTGAACGCTCATCTCACCTGTGAAATGAAGGGCACTAAGCCAGCATCCCCAGCCTCAAACTGATCCTTCTAAAGGTTGGAATAATGTGTGTCATAATGAGGTCCTTCCAAGGTGTTTACACCCTAAACTGGTATCGCCTTGTATGGCAAAGTCTTTGTGGATGTGATTTAGGATTTTGAGATGTGAGATTATCCTTGATTATTTATGAGGTCTCTCAATTCAGTCACAGGTATCCTAATGACAGAGAGAAAGAGACCACGTGATCATAAAGGCAGAGAGTGGAGTGATGTGACCACAAGCCAAGGGATGCTGACAGCTGCCAAAAGCTGGAAGAGGCAACAAATTGTGACATTAGTTTCCCTAAAGCTGCGTCCTCACATATTTAAGTTCAGCCAAAAGATTACTCTGTAAACAGTTAATTGTCACCTAACTGGATGTGTAAACAAATGGCAACCTGTTCTTGTAACAAGTAGCTAGTTTCAGTCAATCACAGCAACTAGGTCTCTGCCAATCACAGCGGCCAAGTCTCAGTCAATCACAGCAACTAGGTCTCTGCCAATCACAGTGGCCAAGTCTCAGCCAATCACAGCAGCCAAGTCTCAGCCAATCACAGCAATCAAGTCTCAGTCAATCACAGCGGCCAAGTCTCAGCCAATCACAGCAGCCAAGTCTCAGCCAATCACAGCAATCAAGTCTCAGTCAATCACAGCAACTAGGTCTCTGCCAATCACATTGGCCAAGTCTCAGCCAATCACAGCAGCCAAGTCTCAGCCAATCACAGCAATCAAGTCTCAGCCAATCACAGCAGCCAAGTCTCAGCCAATCACAGCAATCAAGTCTCAGCCAATCACAGCAGCCAAGACTCAGTCAATCACAGCAACTAGGACTCTGCCAATCACAGCAGCCAAGTCTCTGCCAATCACAGGATACTAACTGTTCAAACCGTGTTAAATTAGGCAAACACACAGCTGTAATCAATCCAGCTCTTTTTTCTGTACTTCACTTTTGTTTTCCGTACCTCACTTTTCTTTTTCTGTTCACAGATATTATCTAACCATGTGGCTGTTCCAAGAATTACTCACAACCTCTTCTTGTTCCACAGGATGCCTGACTAGAGAATCACTCTTGGCTCAATTAAACTCTGTTAAATTTTATTTGCCTGAAGTTTTTCTTTTAACAGAACAGATTTTCCCTTAGATCCTCCAGGGAGAGCACAGCCCTGATAGCACCTTGATTTTGGGGGCACTGAAACGATTTTGGACTTCTAGTCACCAGGACACTTAGAAAATGAACTTCTGTTGCTTTAAATCATCAGATTTGTAGCAATTTGTTACAGTAGCCTGAGGAAACATGTGTGCTAACCATGTTCTAATATCTTTTTATTCAGCAAATATGCACCAAGGGCTTGGTACTTGCCAGGAATTGGGGATCAGAAAGGATTAAAGTTTAACTCCTGCCAGTCCCCACTATAGAGGACAGGGAGAGCAGGGGAAAAAGATAGGGTACAGGACAGGGCAAGTGGACCTGCACTAAAGTGGGGGGTAAGAGTCCATAGCTACTATTATTGCAAGAAAGAGTCATCACCTATGTTTGCATCAGAAATCTGAGTGTGAGCTCTAATTCTGCACCCAGTAGCTGTGTGACTGCAGAAGCCATTTAATTCCATTTGGGTGCACTTATTTTATCTGAAAAATAATGATGATGGTATCTGCCTTAGTGGAATTTTAAGATTATTGCATGAAAAGGACATCCATACAATAAAGACAATGCGTCAACCAATGGGCAAAACATCCAGCTAGCATTGAAATGGCAGGATCAAATTCACACATAACAATATTAACCTTAAATGTAAATGGACTAAATGCCCCAATCAAAAGACACAGACTAGTAAATTGGATAAAAAGTCAAAAACTATAGGTGTGCTGTATTCAGGAAACCCATCTCATATGCAAGGACACACATAGGCTCAAAATAAAGGGATGGAGGAAGATTTATCAAGCAAATGGAGAGCAAAAAAAAAAGTAGGAGTTGCAATCCTAGTCTCTGATAAAATGGATTTTCAAACAACAAATATCAAAAGAGGCAAAGAAGGATATTACATAATGGTAAAAGGATCAATGCATCTAGAAGAACTAATGATACTAAATAAATACACACCCAGGTACATAAAGCAAGTTCTTAATGACCGATAAAGAGACTTAGACTCCCACAAAATAATAGTAGGAGACTCTAACACTCCACTGTCAATATTAGACAGATCAACAAGACAGAAAATGCACAAGCATATCCAGGAGTTGAACTCAGATCTGGACCAAGAGGACCTAAGAGACATCTACAGAAATCTCTACCCCAAATCCACAGAATATACATTCTTCTCACCACCACATGGCACCTACTCTAAAATTGACCACGTAATTGAAAGTGAATCACTCCTCAGCAAACGCAAAAGAACGGAAATTATAGCAAACAATCTCTCAGACCACAGTGCAATAAAATTAGAACTCAGAATTAAGAAACTAACTCAGAACCACACTTCATGGAAACTGAACAACTCTCTCCTGAATGTCGACTGGATAAACAATGAAATGAAGGCAGAAATAAAGATGTTCTTTGATACCAATGAGAACAAAGACACAACATACCAGAATCCCTGGGACACATCTAAAGCAGTATCTAGAGGGAAATTTATAGCAAATAAATGCCCACCAGAGAAGTGGGGAAAGATCTAAAATCGACATCCTATCATCAAAATTGTAAGAGCTAAAGGAGCAAGATTGAGAAAACTCAAAAAATTGCAGAAGACAAGAAATAACTAAGATCAGAGGAGAACTGAAGGAGATAGAGACCCTAAAAATCCTTCAAAAAAATCAACCAATCCAGGAGCTAGTTTTTTGAAAAGATCAACAAAATAGACAGATGCTAGCCAGGTTAATAAAAAAGAAAAGGGAGAAGAATCAAATAGATGCAATAAAAAACGATAAAGGGGATATCACCACTGACTCCACAGAAGTAGAAACTACCATCAGAGATTACTAAAAACAACTCTATGCACATAAACCAGTAAACCTGGAAGAAATGGATAAATTCCTGGACACTTGCGCCCTCCCAAGCCTAAACCAGGAAGAAGTTGAAACCTTGAACAGACCAATAACAAGGACTGAAGTTGAGGCAGCAATTAATAGACTACCAACCAAAAACAGTCCAGGTCCAGATGGGTTCACAGCCGAATTCTATCAGAAGTACCAAGAAGAGCTGGTACCATCCCTTCCCAAACTATTCCAAATAATACAAAAAGAGGGAATCCTTCTCAAATCATTTTATGAGACCAACATCATCCTGATACCAAAATCTGGCAGAGACTTAACAAAAAAAGAAAACTCAGGCCAATGTCCATGATGAACATAGTTGCAAAAATTTTAAATATAATACTGGCAAACCAACTGCAACAGCACATCAAAAAGCTTATCCATCATGATCAAGTAGGATTCATCCCAGGGATGCAAGGCTGGTTCAATATATGCAAGTCTATAAATGTAATCCACCACATAAACAGAACCAAAGACAAAAACCACATGATTATCTCAATAGATTCAGAGAAGGCCTTCAACAAAATTCAACAGCCCTTTACACTAAAAACTCTCAATAAACTAGGTATTAATGGAACATATCTCAAAATAATAAAATATATTTAAGACAAACCTATAGCCAGTCTCATACTGAATGGGCAAAAACTGGAAGCATTCCCTTTGAAATCTGGCACAAGACAAGGATGCCCTCTCTCACCACTCTTATTCAATATAGTATTGGAAGTTCTAGCCAGAGCAATTAGGCAAGGAAAAAAAAAGCGTATTCAATTAGGAAAAGAAGAAGTCAAATTGTTTCTATTTGCAGATTACATGATTGTATATTTAAAAGACCCCATCATCTCAGCCCCAAATTCCCTTAAACTGATAAGGAACTTCAGCAAAGTCTCAGAATACAAAATCAATGTCCAGAAATCACAAGCATTTCTATACACCAGTAACAGACTAACAGAGAGTCTAATCATGAGTGAACTTTCATTCGCAATTGCTACAAAGAGAATAAAATAGCTAGGAATACAAACAACAAAGTATGTAAGGACCTCTTCAAGAAGAACTACAAATCACTGCTCAAGGAAATAAAAGAGGACATAAACAAATGGAGAAACATTCCATGCTGTGGTTAGGATCAATGTCTCGAAAACGGTCACACTGCCCAAAGTAATCAACAGATTCAACACTATCCCCATCAAGCTACAAATGACCTTGTTCACAGAACTGGAAAAAACCACCTTAAACTTCATATGGAACCAAAATAGAGCCTGCATAGCCAAAACAATCCTAAGCAAAAAGAACAAAGCCAGAGGCATCATATTACCTGATTTCAAATTATCCTGTAAAGCTACAGTAATCAAAACAGCATGGTACTTGTACCAAAACAGAGATATAGACCAAAGGAACAGAACAGAGGCCTTGGAGGCAACACCATACATCTACAACCATCTAATCTTTGACAAATCTGACAAAAACAAGCAATGGGAAAAGGATTCCCTGTTTAATAAATGGTGTTGGGAAAACTGGCTAGCAGTGTGGAGAAAACAGAAACTGGACCCCTTCCTGACACCTTACACTAAAATTAACTCCAGATGGATTAAAGACTTAAACATAAGACCTAACACCATAAAAATCCTAGAAGAAAACCCAGGCAAAATCATTCAGGACACAGGCATAGGCAAGGACTTCATGACTAAAACACCAAAAGTAATGGCAACAAAAGCCAAAATAGACAAATGGGATCTAATTAAACTCCACAGCTTCTGTACAGCAAAAGAAACAGTCATTAGAGTGAACTGGCAACTAACAGAATGGGAAAAAATGTTTGCAATCTACCCATCTGACAAAGGCTAATATCCAGAATCTACAAAGAACTAAAACAGATTTACAAGAAAAAAACAAACAAACACATCCAAAAGTGGGAGAAGGACATGAACAGACACTTTTCAAAAAAAGACATACCTGAGGCTAACAAACATATGAAAAAATGCTCATCATCACTGATTATTAGAGAAATGCAAATCAAAACCATTTTGAGGTATCATGTCACACCAGTTAGAATGGCGATCATTAAAAAATCTGGAGACAACAGATGCAGGAGAGGATGTGGAGAAATAGGAACACTTTTACACTGCTGGTGGGAGTGTAAATTAGTTCAACCATCGTGGAAGACAGTGTGGCACTTCCTCAAGGACCTAGAAATAGAAATTCCATTTGACCCAGCAATCCCATTACTGGGTATATACCCAAAAGATTCTATATCATTCTATTATAAAGACACATACACACGTATGTTCATAGTGGCACTGTTTACAATAGCAAAGACCTAGAACCAACCCAAATGCCCATTGACAATAGACTGGACAAGGAATATGTGGCACATATACACTATGGAATACTATGCAGCCAAAAAAGATGATGACTTAGTGTCCTTTGTAGGGACATGGATGAATCTGGAAACCATTATTCTCAGCAAACAGACACAGAATAGAAAACCGAACACTGCATGTTCTCACTCATAGGCAGGTGTTGAACAATGGGAACACATGAACACAGGGAGGGGAGCATCACACACTGTGGTCTGTTGTGGGGTCCAAGGGAGGGAGATTGGGTGGTGGGGAGGTCAGGGAGTGATAACATGGGGAGAAATGCCAGATGTAGGTGACAGGGGGATGGAGGCAGCAAACCACATTGCTATGCGTGTACCTATGCAACAATCCTGCATGATCTGCACATGTACCCCAGAACCTGAAGTAAATTAAAAAACAGGTTATTGGATCAAAGAGTGAGCCCTGACCAGGGGCTCAGACAGTGGAGATGACCAGTGAACAGGATACTTGGAGTGTCCAAATCCACAGAGTGTGATCGTAGCCTCTATATATGTAACTGGAGAGGAGCAAGGGAACCTTATTACCTCCCATTGAACTGGAATGCTTACAGTCAGTCATTTAGTTTCCATCAAGTTCCTTTTTGGAATCCAAAGGCCTGGGAGATGTTATACCTCTGTCAATAGCATCTAAGCATGAACATTTAGTAGCTGCTTTCCCAGCTAGGAGCAGAAAGCCTTGAGCTCTTCCAATTAATCAGACAGTTAATGGTGAAGAAACGACTCAAGGGCAGTGCCTGCCCTCAGCAACATCTCAGCTGCTGGCAGTGAGTCCTCCTCTGGAGAATAGGGTTAGGTCCTCCGTAGTACACTGTTACAGACAAGTGTTGAAGGAAGGGGGTCCTCAAAAACATCCAGTTTTCCTATCACTGTGTTTAGTTGGGATGGCCAAGAAAATCATCTGTCTTTGGATGCTGTGGGCTAAGAACAAGATAATGGCAGGAAAGGAAAGTGAGGGCCCCAGCCGGGGGTGGAAAATTTTCCTTCAGGATTGATAGTGGCAACTGCTGGAGAAGAGGACAAAGAATCGTTTTAGAAATGGTGGATGATCATTCGCATCCTGCTTATAAATGCTTTTAGAGGCTGTAAGGCTGGGAGTGTCTCAGAGCCCAGGAGATAAACCTTCCCCAGCAACAGACTGCTCTGAATGTGTCTGTGTCACATTGCTGCTGCACAGAAGTCTTCCTCTGACGTGTGCTAGACCCAAAAACACCATGGCTGTGGTTCAGACAAATATTTAACATGCAGCACACATCCCCAGGCTGCACGCCCATGGTAGGGGGTACCCATGCAGGGTCCCGGAGGTCATAGAAGATGCTTGCAAGATGACATTTCTACATGGTGAGTCATGTGCCTACTCCGATCTCTAGTCCCCAGAACTGTATAACACACAACGTTGCCCAGAATTATACCCTAGGTGTCTTCGGTTGAGCTCTGGGATTAGAGAGATTGTCATGGTTACTCAGGTCCAGGAAGCAATACCTGGAGCCACCTCTATAGGTCATTCATCAGGAAAAGTGGAGTGAAGTCTTCAGCCAAAAATCCAGCTCTCATAAAACTCTCCTGACCCCAGAAAGCCATGGTCAAGACAGCAGGACTGGGTTACAAGGAAACAAGTTGATGGTAAGAATCATAAGCATAGGGGAGAATTCTGAGACCCAAATCTTCACCATGCAAACTGGCTGATGTGCAGAAAGCCTTCTGGTGGATCAAGACTCAGACTACATCGGGACAGGCCAGCATTCTGCAAACCTTCCACCACATCCGCTCACGTGTCCACGGCAGGCATCTTTAGTCACTCATAGCAATCTTGCCTTCTTGGCTCAGTCTCAGCCTCAGAATCCTTCTTAACACATTGCTTCAAGCAGCTGTACCCAGGAGAGCTATCCGTGGTGTGTCTCAGCCCTTGACCTCAGATTCTTCCTTGTCTGTGGCTTCAGCTTCCTGCAGTTGTTTGCTAAGCCATAGTGGTTCTCACAGCTGACTCTGCCTTTGCCCAGCTCTTTCTGTGCTGCCTCAGCAGCTCCTGGCTTGCCCTGCCTGATGTGAGCCCTTTCTCTGGGTTGCTCAGGCCCACTTGTCAATCTCCATCTTGACCTGTCCACCATGCCTCTTGTTAATCTCCTGCATCTGCCCTGGCTCTTTCCAGCTGCCTGACCATGTTTTCTGCTTCACATCAGTAATGACTGCCCCTCACCTGCGATGGTTACAGCCCTGTCCTTCACAAAACTCCAGTGCAAAGGATGAGAATACCCACATCCCTCTCCAGGCAGAAAACGCACCTGAGCTGGCCACTCAAATCAGAGTTCTGACTGATTGCTTCACTGACTTGCTCAATATCACATAAAAAAGTCAAACTCGATGTCACCCAGCGCTGTTCTTGGTAATCACGTGACTTTATCCCACTCGACAGGGCCTAGTGAGGCTACGTGTAGGTGTCATCTCCACATGGAGCCACGTGGCCAACTTTGGGAAGAATACTCTGAATTTCCCCACCTCTGCCCTGTTAACTTCTGCAGACAAGCCTGGTTTCTCTTCACTGCTAGTCTCTGTTTTGTGTGACATTGGGCTGCAAGTACCACATGGCATCCAGGATGTTTTGATGAGCCTGTCCTTGAGTCCTTAAAAAAAACTCAGTCAGTTTTTTAGCCATTTCTAGTGGAGTGGTTGCAGCTGTATGTAGCTTTAGAATTTTTTCCTATTTCTGAAATCTTCCCCCATACTTTCAAGAAACTTTTACATTCTGGAGAAACTGAAAGCTTTAAAAGATTCTGGATTCAGACATTAGGGCCTAAAATAATCTCTTGTGGTCTCCATGTAATCAAGCTAACACAGCCACAAAGCACTTGTAGATGTAAAGAAAGTAAACATATCCCAGGAAATAAGCTCAATGGCAAACCTGATCTAAGCTGTCCAGGGCTTCAGCTTCTATTGTGCAAACCCAGGACCACTATTCCTAAGTGATTACAATAGTAATACAAAACTCTAAAACTGACATCGCTCCCCTAAGTGACAGGCACTGTTCTGGATTTACATATCCAGGTCATTTAAAGATCACCATAGCTCTATGAGGTAGGTACAACAGGCGTGGGAGAAGGGCAGACTCTGCCTGGGCCTCATGGTGGGAGGGGTAAACACTGTGCCCAGGCCCCATGGGGGAGTGCGAACTCTGTGTGCCTAGGACGTCGTTCAGGGAGGGAAAGTATTGGCTGAGTCAGGCTTCATGGTCATGTGATTGGTCCTAGAGCCACCTGGGCTACCACATGGCACAAGATGTTGAGGAGAAGCTGCCACGTTTTTGAACCAAGTAGATTTGCCCAAATATCCAAGAGGATCACACTTAGTGACTTTTGTCTAACAGCGGGTGAGGGACGGTTCCTGACTGTGTTGAGGTCTTACATCCAAGGAGAGGGTGAAGCACCCAAAATTCTTACTGGGGAGTCAGGTTAGATCAGAAGTCACAGTGCCCTCCAACCCTGGTGGGCCTCTGTGTTTGTGGGGAGCTTTCAGTGGCTGTGTCCTGCTCCACGTTGAAGGAGCCACGTGATCCTTCTCTCCTTTGAGGCTCCAACAATTAAGAAAGCCCTCCTCCG
>CM052652.1:147817075-147847107 GCA_028533165.1 Leontopithecus rosalia | reverse complement strand
CTTATATCACAGAAGGGAGGTCTGTGGACGCCTTAAGTTGTCCCTCCCTGATGACACTGGGTGCTCTTTTGGTCATGAGTATTTGGTGATTATACTAAGTTTGTATTAAAATGTCACCCTCGATCACCCAGTCAAGCAGCAGGTTTTGAAATGTGATGGCTTCATGTTTCACAGGCCATTTTAACCCTCTCTTTAGCACAGCTCAAATACTGCGAGTCAAGCTTGCCCCCCTGAAATCTCAGACAGCACTGAAGAAGGTCGCCCAGCAGCAGGGCGCTCTGTCCGATTGTGCTTGTCTGAGTCCCTTCCACACGTGGCTCTCACCTCCGTTAAAGATCTGGCCTTTGGCGGGGCGCAGTGGCTCAAGCCTGTAATCCCAGCACTTTGGGAGGCCGAGGCGGGTGGATCACGAGGTCAAGAGATCGGGACCATCCTGGTCACCATGGTGAAACCGCGTCTCTACTAAAAATACAAAAAATTAGCTGGGCATGGTGGCACATGCCTGTAATCCCAGCTACTCGGGAGGCTGAGGCAGGGGAATTGCCTGAACCCAGGAGGCGGAGGTTGCGGTGAGCCGAGACTGCGCCATTGCACTCCAGCCTGGGTAACAAGAGCGAAACTCCGTCTCAAAAAAAAAAAAAAAGGATCTGGCCTTCACACTCACCCACAGGCCTGGGAGAAAGTTGCTGAACCTCTCAGGACCTCACTTTTCTGATCTTAGCAATGGGCAGAAAGTGAATGTGTGTGAATCTCTGGCCTCTGGTGGTTTGCAGATGGCACGGCCCACTGCTGTTGGTTCCTGCTCTGTGCAGGGCAAGTACAGGAGGAAGCACGATTTTTTTCTCACTTGATTTTTCTTGTTGTCCTCCCAGACAAGGATTCCGCTCAGAGCACTTCGTGAGTGTGCTTTTACCTCTAGCTCCTTTCCCTCAGCTTTCTGACACCCGCCCTGGCAGGTCTTCTCCTCTAACCAGTGCCTGGTCCTGGGAGGCACAATTAATTCTCATTTTGGGACCAAACCAGCTACTGGGGAGCACAACCTCTGGGGCTGTACTGAAATTCAGATCTGATCTAGTCCTGAATCGTGAGTGCGCCTCTGAGCCACAGAGTGAGCAAGCCGCCAGACTTCTCTGCCTCCAAGCAGAGTGTTGGACTTGCTGGTCTCCAGAATCTACGGTCCTGTGATGTTCCTGCCCCACCTCCCTTCCTCCTTTCTCCCCCTGCACATCCTCTTCTCCCTCTCTCTCTTTTTTTTTCCATCCTCTCCTTTCCTCTCTTTTGTCCTTCCTCCTTCTCTCTCCCCTTCTTCTCTTCCTGCTGCCTCTCCCCATTCCCTCCCTCCCTCTTTACTCTCTTTCCTTCCTGCCCCCTGTCTGTGCCCAGCTCCATGAAATGAGACTGGGCTGGTTGTGTTCTGTGATTTCATTAGGAGGTACGTCACCTTTGTGTTCGGCAGTCCTGACAGGTGCATGCTGTGGCATGCCTGAATCTGAACGCGCCTTTCTCCCCGCCTGCTGTCACCACCTCCCGCCACTGTCATTTCCCAGTGCACTGACACCCTACAGACTTCTTCACTTATGCCTGAGCCTGCCAGTCATTCCGTGTACCTCACAGCTGTCAACACGATTTATAGAAATTGCAATTAGATCCTTTCTTTGCTTGGCAGAAACCAAGGGCTGACCACCTCCCCGCACCCCAAGAAAAAGCCCTAATGCCTTTCTCTGTTTGCAACCTGACCCCTGATTCCTTCCAGTTTTACAGTCAAAGAAACTCCAAACCAAAGAGGCAATATCACTTTCAAGTCTCATTTATCAGTATGAAAATCAATAAGTCCTTTGACGATGTCAGGCCACACCAATAAAAAAAGAGAGGGACAGAGATTTAGAAAAAAAATATTGATGGACATTAAGAAATACTTAAAACCTGTTGAAATGTCAGAACCCTTGGAAAGGAGGCTACATGTGATGTGAACAAGAAGGTAGCTTCCTAGGGTAGAGAATGAATTACAGAATATACTTCTTAAGTGGTACAGATGGATTTGTCAGTGTTACTGAAATTGGCGTTGAGGGAATAAAAAGAACTGAGGAGAATAGCTCCCTATTAGACATAGTTTTTTTAAAATCTGATTATGAGCTGCAGGCAGCACTCTCTGTGTTGAAATGCCCCCAAGTGCCTCTGTCTTGTGGAAGGGCAGTTATTTTGGGCATCTCTCCTTGGAAACTCATGTGCCAAGTGCTGAGAACTCAAAGCCCAGGTTCCATCCATCTGCGGTTTCCCAGAGGTTGGGTATTCAGGGACAACAGCTGGAAATCATTAGGTTCTCCAAAGAGAGCTGACCGTAAAATCGTAGGCCACACTAATTATTCCAACACTTCGTTGCATGCAAAACAATACCATTTCTTGGACATGGTCTCAGGCACAAATCCCTGCCCAGATAAGACTGAATTTCTAAATGGGCAGAAAAATGAGCCCTTGCACATCACACCAAGAGGCAGTCCTGTGACGTGTGGGACAGCGACCTCGGAACCTGATCCCGACCCTGCTCCTCATCGGCTCTGGGACCTGGCACTAGTTCTTCCTCTCCCCAGCCCGAGTGTCCTCACTGTCACAGGCAGGCCACTCTTCCGATCCTATTGTCTCTTTCCTAAAAATGATTTGCAGAATGTCTAG
The DNA here is from genome assembly GCA_028533165.1 of Leontopithecus rosalia. Classification (NCBI taxonomy): domain Eukaryota; kingdom Metazoa; phylum Chordata; class Mammalia; order Primates; family Cebidae; genus Leontopithecus; species Leontopithecus rosalia. The sequence goes on along the minus strand of CM052652.1, from coordinate 147,844,437 downwards.
GATAAACACATGACAAGATAAAAATAAATACAAAACTAGACGGAGTCAGAAGGATGGAAGAGAAAGGCAGCAACGTTGGAAACAAGGTTGATGTAAAAAATAAAACAAAAACAGATGGAATCAAGTCAACACTTTGCTAGAAGCAAGTCACCAGTTTTGGACTTGATTTCCCCAGTAATCTGTGCAAAGAGAAAGGCAATAAACAGTGAGTGGTAGCCCAAAGCCACCCACTGGTAGTTTAACAATACCACTCCAGGGCTGTCTCCCTTCCCTGGGTCACTTCCACACCACCCACCTAGGATCTGATTTAGGCTTGAGTGGGATTGTCACTCAGCCCGGTCACTAACACACATGGCAGACTCGGGCGCCGGCTCCTGCAGCTGCTTTTCAGCACTGGTGCCTTAACTCCAAAATGGAAAATGTCAATATCACATAACTTTCTTAAAAATCGCAGGTTACTTGTGGCTCTAGGTGTGGTGCTCTAGGCTCTGTGTGGATGGTGTGAACGTTTCAACCCACCTCTCTGACCTCAGGAACTTAAACATCTGTTTGTGAAATCAGGTCACAGCACGCCTGATTTGTAGTGGTGATGTGCTGTCCTAGAGTGGGTCTTTAGAAACGCTAAAGACAGTACGATACCATGGAGGCTAATGGGTAGAAAGTGTGACAAAAGGTGGGTTGGTCCCCAGTGTTGGATGCAGGAGCATGGTCAGAGAGTAAATGATGTGAGTGGCCACTGGCTGGGTGCTCAGCTGTCTGCAGGGTATGCAGTCAGTGCCACATCTGTATCCTCAGGCCCTGTGCCGCCTCAGACCCTGGACACAACAATATTTAAATACATGCTTTGCTACTACGTATACTAAAAGTAACCCTGTTGTAATGGGTCATTCGGAGGGCTATTTCCTTTTTTATGTTATGGGAGGGGAGGGATTTTCTTTTGTAGACATTTGGTGAGCATCTTCACATGGCTTATATAAGTTGTTCACCTGCTTTGTGTCTCTACACACTCCATATCTCTTTGTTCCGATTCAGTGGCCACCAATAATCCTTTTTGATTCTTCGTTGGCATCTCAGATGCTCTGATTCTGAGACGGAGATGCCCACTGGGGAGTAAGTGTTGTGCTGGCTGAAGATTTAGAGCATCTGTGGAGACCAGAGACAGCGCTGGGGCTTTGGGCTCCAGTCCTGTTTGCCCGCTCTAGAACCTGGGCAATTACTTGGCCTCCCAAGCCCTAGTTTCTCCAAAGGTAAAGTGGGGATAACCAGCATCATCGTCCATCTCGAGCTGTTTTCACAATCAAGCCAAAAAAGAACATTATTCTGGTCTGTGGTACATAATAAGGGCTCAGTAAATTGAAACGGCACTGTCCTGTATACAGGAGGGTTTTGTAAATGTAAATAGTGTAAGCCATCACCTTTCATGATGATTAAGCTTGCTATTTGAATTTAGAGCCAACAGAAGAGCTACAGAAAAATCTATCTAAAGGTACTGTAAAGAAAGAAAAACAAAAACCTCAGAAACCACCAAGAAAGAAACAAGAAAGCTTGGATGGACTTCTCATGTACAAGCAATGATATTTAGCAGCCTCCGTCAGGGTCCTTCATGCCCTCTTACCACTCGCTATTTTTGGGCACCCCAACCCACAATGAGACGCTTCTCAGTGCACGCATCTGTGAATCTGCTGGATGGGTTTTTCTGGTGTAAAGTGGCCGCAGTATATGAGCTGAACAGGAGGAAAGTTCAGTGGGATTAACGCCCCAGGAGCAGACTCCACCCATGACATAGAGTCTGGCTAAACACCGCCATGGTCTCCTCCCGCAGGTGGGACAACACCGAGGCGTCTCTACGGCATCTCCCATGGGACCCGACCAAATCGAACCCCACATGCTGAGCATGCTCAACTGATTATTAACACACCTGGCCTGGCTTTCTTCCCTGCCCCGTCTCAGTTCCCACTCCCTACCAGAGCAGCTTGCTGGGACCACTTCCCAAACTAACAACTGTACCCCAATCCTTGTATGAATCTGCTTTTGAGGGAACCACAGTAAGACAGATAATTTGTTCAGTAAAAATATTTCAATTGGTCGGGCATGGTGGCTCACGCCTGTAATCCAAGCACTTTGGGAGGCTGAGGTGGGTGGATCACGAGGTCAGGAGATTGAGACCATTCTGGCTAACACAGTGAAAGCCAGTCTCTACTAAAAATACAAAAAAATTAGCTGGGTGTGGTGGCTCTCACCTGTAATCCCAGCTACTCAGGAGGCTGGGGCAGGAGAATCATTTGAACTCAGGAGGTGGAGGTTGCAGTGAGCTGAGATCACCGCACTGCACTCCAGTCTGGGTGACAGTCTTGGTGATTTTTTTTTAAAAGACTGCATTAAAAAAATAGCATATATATATATATATATGTATATATATATACATAAAATGTAAAAATATATATAGCGTAAGCATGCCAGCCATGCTCTCCTCTAAAGGGTAGTATAAATATATATTTATATTTCAGGTGACCACTATACATCTGCATTGAAATAAAGAAATGCTTTTTTATGCTCAAACAGAAAAAATGACTCCTTAGGTACAGGTTTTGCATCGGGTTAACATCACGGCGGTAGCAGAGCAACTCTGTTCGAATTCATGGTTTATAGCACAGCACTGCAGGGACGTTAGAATACCCAGCGTCAGCCATTCGGCAGAATGCTTGGTGTAGAATGATGCTTACGGATTTGTGAATCACCTTCATAGAGGTATACTTTGCATAAAATAAATGCAAGTGTAGTTTGATGAGTTTTGACACATGCATACACCCGTGTAACCGCCGCCCCAGCAAAGGCGTTTCCGCACCCTCACTAAGTGTTTTTGCCTCTTGGATGTCAATATTCACCCACTTCTACCTCAGGCATGCACTGACCTACTCTCCAGCACCACAGTTTAATGAATTTCAATTTTAAAATATTAAAGGTTGAATTCAGTCAAACAGGTAATGAATAATGGTGTTTGGGGGATATAATTGACTTCACTATGCTCTGTCACATTTTATCAAAATCATTTGGATTCCTCACTTCTATGAGTAATGAAGAGAGAGAGTCAGCTGCAGAATTGCTGGGTTTCTCCTGACTCTTGTATGCATGAGGTGAGAGGTGGAATGGGCGGACAAATAAAAGATGCGGTTAATTTGAAATTTGGAATGACCTCTGCTGTAAAATTTCCAGAAAAACAAATCTGAGACTCATTTATTAAATTAGGGAAAGCAACTTCAACTGTAATTCGATCTTTACCTTAATTTCTTGGAATTTTGCCAGTCATCTTGAATTATGGCCAGATCTGTAACTCTTATCCGGGTCAGCTCCGGGAAGCCGGATCCACAAGAGCTGCACGAGCTGTTCGCCAAGCCAGTCTATTGCTCAGTAAATACTGATGGGGCTGCCTTCCGTGCACTAAGGGCTGTCCCATATTCTGACAGACAGAGACACCTCTTCATGGACAGGACATGTCTGTGTAGATGCGTACTAGCAAGTCAGCACAGAGCTGAGCAAGGGAGAAGCAGAGGTTGCAGGGAGAATCTGGTCTGCATTCTCTTACACAGGCCAGAACCAGGAGGTGTGCTGGGGAGCACCTCTGAGGAAGGGCTGCCTGTGTAGGTTGTCTCGAAGCTGATTCTGACACAAAATGAGCTAGAAGGACACAGATTGGGGGAAATCATGGCAAACAGAAAGTATTGTTTGTGCAAAGGCCCTGAGACTTTGCACAAGGTTGCCAAACACAGACCATGGGGGTCAGGAGGTGGGTGTTCAGATAGATGCTCATACCTCAGGGGGAGAGGGGTTAGAATCCATTTTATATTCTATGGGAAGCCGTCTGTGGATTCCAGACTGATTACTATTTTCAAAACTTTACTATGAATGTTGATGTGTGATTAGGTTATAGAGGAGCAAGAAGCAGAAGCAGAATTCACTCGGTCACCCAAGGGAGAGATGATGATGTCCTGGGTCCATGGTGCAGATACAGCGGCCAGCTTCACATCGATTTGGAAGACGAAGTAAGTAGCATTTACTGACATCAAAGTTATCTCAAGAATAACAACCACAGTTTGGCACATAAGGTATCTGACGTCTAGGAAGAGGTAATTTCAGAGATATGAATTGACAATTTGTCAACTTTTATATGATGTCTAAAAACCAATGGAGTGGGTGAAGTCAGCCAGAGAGCACATGTAGAACAAAGGAGAAGGTGGCATTTCGTATTCTGCATTTGAAAGACAAAGAAAGGTAGAGCACAGCAAGGAAGAGGAGAAGGAGTGGCCAGGAAGATCGGAGCAAAACGAAGACATCACGACATCATGGACACCAAAAAATAAAGTGTTTAAAAAATATTAATCTGGGGAAATACATTCCAGGAAAAATATCTGTGCTTACTAGTGGCCACTAGCCACCAGGGACTGGTGTGAATCAGGCTGATGTCACGTCAGGCAGAAAAGGGTGTTTGGGTGGCTCCCTGTGCTGTCACCTTGTTCTCAGCCTTGCAGGCCCCGTGGTGCTCCACCCTCCCGGCCCTGTTCAGGTTTTCTTCTTTGCACATAGAACACATGGCTCCATTTCAACATTTGCTCATTTTTCTCTTTTGATTCCGTGCTCGTATCTCTGGAAAAATGGGATCTGGCACAGTCAGCATGCAGCAAATGTTTGATCGGCTTCATGATCTCAGCGCAGCACTCAGGTTTAGTTGAAGAAATCTGGAGTCCCAGTGCACGCACTTGTTGGGAGAAAATCTCCTGGTCAGCCAGTAGTCATTCCTGTCTCATTTTACATGTTTGCTCTTGAGAAGACATTCTCTTATGCAGGCCAGAAACAAAGAAATACAGGAAGTCACAGGAGAATGTTTTTTGGAAATGGTTCTGATTAGGACATACAGTATAATTCCTAACCCTGGATTGTTTTCCTCCTGCATTTGCATTTTCCTCTCTAGAGCTAATCTCTTTCAGTATTTTCTCAAAACCCACTTAGGCTAAATGATAAATGCTGATTACGAAGAGTTGCTTTTGCTTTCTTTCCTGTTTTGTTTTTAAGACATGCCCTTAGTATATAGCAACTAGATGGTTAAGTTCACCAAGGAGTCTCCCTGTTAGGACCATTTTCTTTCTACGTATTGTATTATTATCTTTTGAGGAGAAGCATATTTTCTGAGTTGCATAGAGTTGACTTGCTATATTGATGATCCTTTAACTGGTGACATAAGGCATGTGATGTCATCAGGGAAAAATGCCAACTTTAGCAAAACACTAGCTTCTCTACCCATGTTTGAACATCTTGGAAACAATTTTGCCAATATGATTCAACTACCAAAAAGTTGACAACACAAACATTCCCAGTGGCGGCCTCTGCCCTTGGTCTGTGGTGGCCTTTGCTTAGGAACGTGGGAGCTACTTGCTTCCCTGGGAAGTTAGAGGCAATTACATTACCTTGAGCCAGACAAACAGATAAGAGACAAAGACACTTTTCTCTCACAGGCTCTGTGTTGCTCTCCTCTAAAGGGCAGTGCACTCACAGGCATCGCCGGCTACTCCTTTTACTTGGTTTCTAGTCATAGATTGTTACTTGCTGTCCATGCTCATGGATCAAGGGACAGATTGGAAGAACAAGACTGTTGGCTTGCCGTAGCTATTTGCACAGAGATCATCAACAACCTCCTTGTTACCAAACCTCATGGCCCCATCTCAGTTCTGCCTTCGCTGGTATCTCTGTAGCATTTCGGGTTATCTGACTCCTGGCTCTCCTCCCACCTCTCTCCTCCTTCCCAAAGTGCCTTCCTCTGTCTGCTTCTTCAGTGCCTAAGTTCCTGACCTCAGTGTCCTTTCCTCCTCACACACAATCCCCTTCTGGCGATGTTCACTCTCGTGGCTTTTCTCTGACACGTTGCTAGGTCTCCCGTTGGCATGCCAGCCTTGCTCTGTCTCTATGTCCAACACATTAAACTGTCAGTGGACTGCATGCACCTGGATGCATCCATTCATTTGCTCATTTACTTAATTACTTAACAGCTACGCGTGCTTACTTGAGAGAGCAAAAAAGACAGCACAATCTCTTTTCTCGCCCACTGAGGCAGTGTTTATGACCACAGGTAACTTCAACTCAAAATGCTCATCACAACTCAGTATCTTAGGCCATAAAACTGCTCGCCTCTGTATGAATGCTCCCCAATACCCAAGACCTCAATCCAATCAATTCATCCCCAAACTCTGGCAATTCCATTTTCTATTTCCTGAATTGGTCACTCTTCTTCATCATCATTTCTGCCCCCACCACCCCTTGGTGAAGTTCCTCCGAACTTTCAGGTGACCACACGCTGCTTTATTCCTCTTTGTGACTTTCTGTTATAATTTTAGGATAAAGTCGGATTTTCCTAATCTGACTCTTGGGCTCTTAAGGTCTGTCCTTACAACCTCCCCAGCTTCCTGCTTTGCACCTAGTGTCCCCTCCTGATAAGCACCCTCTTCCCCACCCTTATTCTCTTGCTGACTCCCACCTGTTCCTTAGGTCTCAAGTTCAACATGACTCTCTCCAGGATGCCTCCTTTAATTCTCCAGGACGGAGTTTGGGGCATCCTCCAATTTTCCTCAGTCCCCAAACTCACCCTTAACGTGACATGTTTTGTCATAATTGCAGGTTGCCATGACTATGTGCTATGTTGTATAAAGGCAGAGGCTCCATTTTATTCTTCATTCTAGCATGGTTCCCAGCTCATAGAATATGCTCAGCACATATTTGCTAAGTTGCAAATGTTTGCAAGTTGATGAATGGGATAACCTAGTTTTAAGACAAGTCACCTGGCAGGGTATCAAGAGGCAAAAGAGTATGTATTCTTGGAAAGGGTGGGGAACTTTGAAGGAATGAAAATATCCCCAGTGCCCTCTCTAAGAAGCAGGAAAGAGATTACATGGAGTGAGGCCCTGTTCTTCTTTCCCATCTAGAAAAGGATAAAATTATCCTTAAAGCCATTTAGGAAATTCCTGAATATTGAAAAAATATAGAAATGAAGAGAGCTCAGAGAAAGCAGCAGAAATTTGTTCTGCCTGTTAACCTCCATTCACAAAGCAGGGATATAGAAATTATCCAACTACTATTTAAGCTCTTAAAAAAGGCTTTTTGTTAGAAATGCCCAGTTTCTCTAGAAATTTGGTGTCAGAGTAGATTGAACTGGAGTTGGCTGGACTTGAAGTGGACCAATTCCTGGAGCACTTTTAATTTACAAATAATGGAAGTTAGGAAGAATTTGTATGTTTAAAATACATATTTGCAAAGTCATTGTAAAGCACCTTTAAAATATGTGGTAACTATTTTTTTACTGATTTCTTAGTCTTAGACTTCTGCGCTATAGCTCTGCACCAAAACAAATCCCTAAGGTAAAGAAGTATCAGTTATGCCATCAGAAAAACTGATCACTTCTTTCTACTTGACCCAAAGTCCAGTCAAAAGTGCCAGAGTGCTGGACTGACATGCGGGAGTAAGCGAGTCCTGAGAGAATGTCTTTCCTCCTCAAATGACAGTTGTGAGAGGGTAACTGGACCATCCAGGAAGTGAGTCTCCTCACCAGCTGCCATCTGGGAGAGGAGGTCTCCCTGCGGTGATTGTGTTAGGCTGCTTTTGCATTGCTGTAAAGAAATATCTGAAACTGATAATTTGTAAAGAAAAGAGCTTTAATTGGCTTGCAGTTCTACAGGCTGTACAGGAAGCATGGTGCCAGCATCTGCTTGGCTTCCGGTGAGACCTTAGGAAACGTACAGTCATGGTGAAGGTAAAGGGGAAGCCTAGTATCACACGGTGAGAGGAGGAGCAGAAGAGCCAGCGGGAGGTGTCACCTACTTTTAAACAAACATCTCGCAAGAACTCACTCACCACCACAAGGGCAATGCCAAGAGGATGGTTTTAGGCCATCCATGAGAAATCTGTCCCCTTAATCCAGTTACCTCCCACCAAATTCCCCCTCCAGCACTGGGGATTACAATTCAACATAACGTTTGGTGGAGACATACAAACTATATCAATGATTGTGAGCTTGATCCCCAGAGGGACACATTGCTTGCCCCACACCAGAAGACAGAGACCTTTACAGAGACGCCCCGAGAGCCACGTTCTGCCGATAAGATGAATTCTGCACCTGCGGCCAGTGTCGCTCTCTAGATTCAAACTGAATGCAAGACTTCCTTTGGTTCCTTTTGTGCCTGGTTCTCAGCCAGTACTTAGGGTTCACTACATCTAAAAATTACCAGTTTGCATGAATAAAAGCAGCACCTAGAATGATAAATGTTTATTGAAAGAGTAAAACTTGAATCTTGACGATCCTCTGAAATGGTCATACTATGACCATTTCAGAGGTAAAATGATTCTCAAAGAGGATAAATGAACGACTTGTTCAAAATGATGTAGCTGTAAATAGACCAGTAAAGCAAAATTATTAAAAACATAGACGCTAAATAACAAGACAAAAGGTGTAACAAGGTACTGCTTTTTCATGGGGTTTCATTCAACACAGAATAATTAGCCCCGTAGCCTCTTCACCCCTTTCCCTCATCTCCAGATTACACACCAACCACGAAAATTTCTTGGGGAAATTCCCCAGAACTCCAACACAGAGCCCTTTGAAATCTCACACAATCCTTCACTCAGCAGTTAGACATTCCCTTGACCCCACTCCATTCTGAATTCTGTTTAGGGCTCAAAAGTTGATGGCTATGTTTCATATGATGTTGATCCTAGGCTTTTATGAAAACTTCCTCAAGATGTTGGGTAAGACTTTACTGCTTCCAAGAATCTGTCTCCTGTCTGAGCACAGAAGGCCTTGAATTCTTTTCCTGTGGGAGATCTGAGCTTGGCTCATGCAGTTAGAGTAGGATGAGGGGCTTGCATTTCTTGAGGTTTGGCTTGCACAACAAAAGCAAGGAGCTGACAGCCCGTTATCGTGAGGCATACGAGTAGGGGAGTCTGATCACAACCCTTCATGGCACAGGTAAGGAAAGGAAGATGAAAAGGCAAAGTGACTCACCCACCATTGACCACAGCTCAGAAGCACATCAGGCTTAGAGTTCCAGAAACTGCACTTCCCTCTCCATGCCGGAGACAGGCTCACACTCAGGACTTGTCATACTGAGGTTATTTTTTCCTGCATCAATCAAGATATCATGGCCTTGGCAACAATATGTTTGGTCATTGTTATGCTTATTGGTAGAATATTTTTACTTTTTCCTTTCTATTGGATCACTCCCACCGTCATGCAAACCTCTGGCAATTTCTCTCATTTGAGAAAGCCCTGTTTTAGCCCTATATTCCCCCTATAAGTGCCACCTCATTTCCTTGCTCTCCTTTAAAAAAAATCTTACTCATAGTATGCCCGTTTTCACTTGAGCATGTTCAAACAAAGGATATTTGAGTCAACTTGAGATGTCCCTGCCACTGAATTAATCATGTCGTATTTCTGGAGGTCCAGGCACGATTTTAGACACTGGAGACAGAGCAGACTTTTGCTAATGACGTCCGTCCTGCTAAATCCACAGCCAGGGCCCTGTCGTCACCTCCTTGGTCTGTCAGCGTGAGCCGGTGCAGTGATTCATGCCTGGCTCCTCAGCACTTCTGACCCTTGGCTTCCAGCCTCTTCCTTCCCCTTCTCAGTTGTTCTGTTGGTTTTCTCTTTTCCTCCATAATCAGCTTCTCTTTTCTAACTGTTCTCACTCTCCAGGTGATGCCATTCAGCCTCAGCAACTTTAAAAACATCTATACATTATTAACTCCCACAGTCCTCTTCCCAGCCTGCACCTCTCCCTGCACAAGCCAAGACTTGTGACCCTGGCCAGCAAGAACCCCACTTGGACGTCACCTGAGCATCTAAACTCAACACGAGCAAAGGAAAGTCTCCACCTCTCCCTCACTCCCTATCTTCTCTGCCTTAACTGCCACCTTCTCATTCTTCCTGTGGGTCACTTCAAAAATCCCAGTTACCCCTGACACTTTTCTTTCTCACATCGCATGTCCAATCCAACAGCACAATGTATTGACTTTGTCTTCAAAACCTACAAGAACTGGGTCACTGCTACTAATACCTGAGCCTCCATCGTGTTCTGCCTGAGTGGTGTCTGCAGTATCCTGCCTGGTTTCCTTAGCACCTCACTGCTTGTCCACCCACACCCCTGTTCCACACAGAAGTCAGAGGTATCCCCAAGTCAAGCTTGCCCCACATGACTCCTATGCCCACATTCTCCAGAAGCATTAGTCTTCCTCAGAATGGATGTCACAGTGGGCCTGCAACACGGAATGGATGTCACAGCGGGCCTGCAACACGGAATGGATGCCACAGCGGGCCTGCAACACGGAATGGATGTCACAGCCGGCCTGCAACACGGAATGGATGTCACAGCAGGCCTGCAACACGGAATGGATGTCACAGCGGGCCTGCAACACGGAATGGATGTCACAGCGGGCCTGCAACACGGAATGGATGCCACAGCGGGCCTGCAACACGGAATGGATGTCACAGCGGGCCTGCAACACGGAATGGATGTCACAGTGGGCCTGCAACACGGAATGGATGTCACAGTGGGCCTGCAACACGGAATGGATTTCACAGCGGGCCTGCAACACGGAATGGATGTCACAGCGGGCCTGCAACACGGAGGTCCTGGTCCTGCCCCAACCTTGCCTCTTTCTCATGGCACCCACTCACATGCTTCAGCCACGTGGGTCCCTTGTGCCTCCTCAGATACGTCAGACACCTGAGTTCCCGTGCATGCTGTACCCCTGTTGAGGACGTTCTTCCCCCAGATCTCCATAGAGGTCATGCCCCTCTCTCTTCATATTGTCGTGGGAATGTCACCTTCTCAGCGAAGCTTTTTCTGATGGTTTTATTCACAATGGTAACTGCAAGCCCACCCCCGCCCCAGCCCTCCAAATCCCTCTGCTTTGCTTACTTTTTCTTCATAGCACTGGTCCTCATCTAATGACACAATGTGTGTTACTTACTGACTGGCTGTTAGCTATCTCCCCAGTCCCTCAACTAGAATGTAAACTCCGTGAGTCAAATCCGTCTGCTTTAGTCACTGTTGCATTCCCTGCACTGACGAGTGCTGGCTTCAGAAAGGATGCCCAGTAGGCACATGCCAGGTCGATTAGAAAGAACAGAGAAGTTGGAGGATAAAGACTGCCCTCTACTTCATTGGCAGAGCTCTTTTAATGCACCGTTTTGCTTATATTATTCTTATTTTGCTTATTCTCTTTCAGATGCGTTCTAAGCATACTACAGAGAAAAATGTTTTTATGAAATTTCGCAATGCTTTGTAATTTACAATTGTGTAGATGTTTTTATAACTGCGTGACACCTCCCACTGTATGGTTCTATAATGACTGGATTTGCCCTTCCTTTTGCTGTTCTAAGCGATGCAGACACCTTTCCACACACACCTCCCACACATCTACATTTATGTTCTTAGAGATGGGATTATTATTACTACTTCTGAAGCTACCAACATTCATCTTCTTAGCAAAAGGTAAAGCTGAATCAATACTACGTATTCAGAGAAAATTTAAATTCGAGGACATGTTCTCAAGACAGTGTAGGCTTATCCTAATCTTCATGGTGTCTGTAGCTGTGACTGTAACACCGTATGAATCAACGTATAATAAGCTTCTGTGTGGATTCAGTGAGGTCACCATGGATTCAATTTGCTTCACTGTGTAGATCAGAGCAAGAAATGAATATCTCCATTTAGAAATAACTCCTACCTCAAAAGCAAGAATAAATAGGATTTTCTAATACTCCTTGTTAAGGAAGTATAAAGTCAGAAAGGCTGGGTCCAGCTCTTCCTCAGCCGTTTATTGGACGTACAGTCACGGGAGGGAGTTGTGTGGTGACTCTGTGGCATGTCGGCTGCCCTTAACTTAAATGACGAGGTTGAACCAAATGACCAAGGAGCCAAAACTTCCATTCAGATCTGAGAGGTTATGAGTCTATCAGGAATGTTAATTTTCAAAAGCAACTCATTCAGTTTCTTCTATGGTTGAGTCCACATCAACCCAGCAATTCCACTCTTAGACGTTTGCCCAAGAGAAGTGAAACATGTATGTACAGGGACTCTGGCACCCAATTCTCATGGTACATGTTTATAACCAACCCAAAGGACAAGCCACCCCAACGTCTCTCAAGTGGATATGTTCATTGACTCCTACTCAACCATAAGGAATAACTACTGATGCATACAGCATGCATAAATATTACAGACACACTGAGTGGAAGAAGCTTGTCACATACTGAATAAGTCCGTTCACAGGACGTCGTAAAAGTGAAACAAATAATCTTTTGGTACTAGAAGTCAGACCGTGGCTGCCTTAAGTTGGGGCAGGGGATGATTGACTGGGCAGAGGCACAGGGAACTGTCTTGGATGATGTGATGTTCAGTGTCTTGTACACAGTGGTGATTATACACAGTTTTATACAAATGGCAAAACTCATCAAACCAAACAACGGAAATGAGGCATGTTATTGCATGTACATTATATTTTCCCAAATAGGTATTTTAAAGCTGCATCTCCTAAGCTCTAAGTCCAAATGCGGAATTGAAGGGTGATTTGGATGCACTGCCAATCATTGGCATGCTGCCTTCATTTTGAGACAGACATCTGAAGTTGCTGGGGGCACCCCGGAGTGAGAGCAGGACTGCTCAGCCCACACAACAAGCATCTCAGCCTATGGTTCGGAATCTGGGCTTGGTCTCAGACTTTCCTTTATCCTTTGGGCAAGTTGCTTTCCTGTCTCACCTTAGGGCTGAAAAACTGAGCTGAAGCACTCAGATGCTTCAGAGCCCCCAGGTGAGTGGTGAAGGCTTTTTAGAGGAAATACCAAATGCAATCCTAAACTGGATGTAGCAGTGTCCTCTCCCAAAGTCCATTCTTAGCGGCTGGCTAACAGAAGTCCCAAAGCTGCCAATGTGCTTTATCTCAATTTGACAAGTGCTAAGTACTGGAATTTAAAGCCAAGAACAATTCTTTCAGAGTACAAGAAACACGTTTCCCCACAGATGGTGGGACCAAAGCTTATGACCTTTGCGGAGAAGTCTTGACAGTTGTGTGATTATCTGAAACAGTTCCCTACTGGGAAGGACATGTGGAGACCAGGGATATAAACCCTAAGCAAATAAACACCAATCTGGGTAATTCAAGTAGCCCTGGAAATCCACGGTGTGTCTGAATTCTTCTGTTGGGGAAGGGAAAACTCCACCTGGAAATGGTGCTGCTGTGTTTCCACTGGCTCTTGGTCAGTGAACATGTGATGTGTCAGTGCACCAGCAAACTCAGAGAGGAGAGGGCTCCGCATCACTGGGAAATGCAAAAAATAGCAAAGGATAGGGGTAGGGAAAGTTCCAATTGTGAGTTTGTCCTCCCCATTGGGGCTATTAGATCAGGAGCAGGGAGCAAGTCCCAGCGGGGCCAACTGCCAAGGTTGTTAACGTGGAACTTTGAAATTCACATAGAAAGCCGTGTCATTTGACATGTATTATTTCACTAATTTTAAGACTAACTTATGTTTAATGCATTAAACTTGAGAAATAAAATAGCTCAGACTAAAAACACAAAAACAAAAATCTCTCATAATCTCATTTTTCCAAGAAGACTTGGGTTAACATCCTTTCATATGCAGGCATACGTCACTCATCTATAGGAATACATTCTGAGAAATGGGTTGTTTGGTGAGTTTCTCCTTTTGAAAATACAGTAGCATATGCTTATACAAAGCATAGAGAGCATAGCATGCTACATACCATATGATATGACTCGTTGCTCTTAGGTTGTAAACCTGCAGAGCCTGTTACTGTATTGAATGCTGTAGGCAACAGTAACACAAAGCAACAGGCAATAGAAACCTCTCAGCTTCATTATAATTTTCCAGGAGCACCGTTATATATATAATGTGTCAACCCAATGTCACTAAGTGGCACATGATTGTTATGCAAACAGAGCATTCCAGAAATGTTGCCACATTACTATACCATTTTGTAGCTTGCTTTTTCTTTAAGAATTTACCATGATAATTCCCTTGCCAATAAATGTTCTCCTATAAGATGAGTTTTGTTAGAAACCCAGTATCCCATAGCAATGTGTTGCAATGTACTTAATTATTCACCTATTATTAGACCAAAGACACAGTAAAAACTGATGGGAGAAGATAGACTTAATATTTTAAAATAGTTTTTAGAATACCACTGACTAAAAATCAACTTGAAGTGATACCTTTAACAGTTTACCAATTAAAAGCAAGAACTTGTGGGTAACAACAGAGGGTGAGACCAAATTTTGAAGTCTTTCTTCTAGAGCTTAGTAGTTGTGGATCTCACCACCATCATCAAATGGGTAAAAACCATCACAGAGCCCAGCACCTAGAACAAAAGACCCTCACGACAAGCCTGACATCCCCTCCGAGATGGGAAACCCCACTGAAATCCACACTCTTGCTTCTTCCAGGTGGGAGAAAGGAGGAAGAGGAAACCATGAAATGCCAAAGCTACCAGCAGTACATGAGCCAAACAAGGCAAGGAGAAACATCAGACCATATCCTCTGAAAGGGCAGGAGCACCTGGGAAGCAGGAGCACATAGGGAGCCAGCCCCTCCCTGAGCACAGGCAGCAGAAGGGGCTGCTGGGAGAGACTGAGGCTGGCAGGATGGACTCGGATGGATCCCTGGTGTGCTCCACCCTGAAGCAGAGGAGAACTTCCCATGATATTAGAATATGCCTCAACGTGGCAGGGGTAACATTGTTTCAGGGTTTCTAATAAGACAGAAGGCGAGAGAGGAGACCCCAGGACTCGCAGCTGAACCAGGGGTTGGCAGGCTTCTCACATTGCCAGTGGAGGATCACACATCCTGTGAGCTCTCTGTTTAAAAGATTAAATCAAGATAGCTAATCATTACATAGGGTAAGGTCCATCCCTGACCCTAATTATACACCTTCGTAAAGGCAGAGTCAAGGATACCTGCAAACCCTTGGCCTTGGCATGACTGAAGGCTGGTGAAATCTCAAAGATGACCGAGTGACCGCATGAGTTCAGGCATTCTGCCAGTGATGCTTTTTTTTTGGCCAGTAATAAAATTTACATAAATCATCCTACACTTACTGATGAAAGGACATTTTTGTACTATTTTAGTGAAATCACTGAATGTGTTTTGCAATTAGGATTTTCACCTGATGTGCATCTTTTGACAGCCACAATCTAAAGCAGTTCTTCCCCAGGTTGGTCTTGCCTTCTACAAGACCCTGGACAGCGTCTGGAGGTGTTTTTTTTCACCACTGTTATGGGAAACGACAGAGAAAGTGGGTGCTCTGGCATCTGGCGGGCAGAGGCCAGGAAATTGCCAAACATCCTGCAATGCACAGGACAGCTCCACCACACAGAATTAACCAGCCAAAATATCTGTATCTCCTATATGTAGGTTTTTACATCTAAAATATGTCAAAATTGAGAAACCCTGACTTAAAGGTTTAATAATGAGATTTCATTATATTAAAGTTTTAAACACCAAATTTGTTTTTATCAAAATATAAGTCGAAATAAATGTTAAAACATCTAAAAATCAAAACTTTTTCCTAAGAAGATATTTTCCTCAAAATAATCAACATTATGTATTAGAATTAAAAGACATATATACAACTTTTAATCAGCAAATATAAAACTGATAAACAAAATTTTAAAATAAATTTTAAAATTATATTTACTTACAAATACTTTTTTAAATAAAAATGAAACTATTTGTAAGCCTATCACTCACTGTTCATAGTCATCAATGTAATTATTTTCTCATGTAACACAGACCCACACATATACGAATTTAAGGTGACAGAAGTCATCTGACATGGCACATTTTCTCAGCTGCCAGGGGCAATGGTTCCAAGAGCTGCACTCACCCCTGAATACCTCCAGAGCCACACATGGAGTGTGATGAGAGTGGACGGAGGACCCCAATGCTGTTGGGAGCCCCACTCATTGTGAAACCTTGCTGGAGTCTCATCATCTGAGACAAAAGACCCACAACTTCACCAGTTCATTTATTTTTCCCCAAGCTCTCCCAGTGGTCAAATCGTCCTTGCACTCCAAAGAGTGTCCATCTCCAACATAGGCTCGAGCACAGCCCATACACCCTCATGGCATTTGGACACATTCCCATTTGGTTTCGCAGACCTGGGGCAAGAGAGGGGAGGCATTTCCAGAGGGCTGAATGGTGTTGGTTAGGGGAGCAGATGTATAGGATTGCAGATTCCCTGGCACTTTTCTACAGCTGAGCCTCAGATCCCAAAGGAGAGAAGCACCCTATATTCCTCAATATACTGTGCCATTGCTTGAGACAAGTGAGCTTCCTGACCCTGTTTCCAAGGCACTCTTGCCAGGGCGTGAGGGAAGTACTGCCTCATAGTACTGCCTCCACTTCCACTTCTACCCTCAGAGTGTGGAGAACATGGGGCACACAATATCTAAACCACACACAGAAATTCTGGGAACGCTGACCACTATCAGATAAGGTGGAGGGAGGCAGAGAAATGCGTTCCTGGGTGCAGGACATGGAGTGGTGATCCTGGTGCTGAGGTGCTGGTTAAAGCATAAAAAAGATGACAACATAGGAGTCACACGTACTTGTCTAAAAAGGATGAGAAATGGCGTAAAGAGCGTGTGTTCTGGAAGAATATGAACCTGGACATATGTTTTTCTGGGAAGAATCTTAACAAGGATGTCAATTTAATAACAAAAGAACACAAAGGCTACCTGAGTAAACAACAGAGAGGATTACCTGAGGATAAATCAGAGTAAATGAAACAAATCGAGGGGCATAAAAATAGCAAATACATTTAAGCCACCATGAGTGGCTTAGACATCTGAATATCAGATTACTAACCTAAAAAATACTGCTTGAGATAAGCACAGTGAATATAGAGAAATCACCAAGGGGTGAAAATAATATACAATGACAGCCACGGGATATGAAGGAGATGAAATGTAAGCAGAGAAACCAATAAATAGGATGCAGCAAGTATCCAAACCTATAATACAAGAAAAACAAATTTGCAGAGCATGGGACACAACATACTCCTGGAAAATCTGATATGAAAAATTGTCCCAGGCTGCCTAAGTTCTTGAAAGTCAAGGAGGAAGAAAGACATCTGTGGCATCCAGGAAGTGTCACTGAATTACAAGGAAAATCCAGCTTCCCTTCAACATTCCCACTTGAACACTTGCTACCAGAAAACTCCATTTCCTGCTTACAGAGTGTGTGCACTGTGCTGAATACTGGACGTTGTCTGTGGCCATTCCACCCTGAGTGCCCTGGTCTCGTCTGAATACTGGGCACGCGCAGGCACATCGGGGAGATATTGCAGGCTTGGCTCCAGTCCAACACAATACAGCAAATCAGCTAATATTGCAATAAAGTTAGTGAAACAATGTTTTTGGTTTCCCAGTGCATATAAAGCGATTTATACTATATTGCAGTCTATTAAGTGTGAAATAGCTTTATGTAAAAAAAAAAGCAATGTACATCTCTTAATTTAGAAACACAGCTGAAAAATGCTGTTGATCACGTGAGCCTTTATTTAGTGATTTGTTATCTCTTTTGCTGGTGGAGGGTTTTGTCTTAGTGTCGGTGGCTGCTGACTGGTCAGAGTGGTGATCGCTGGAGGCTGAGGTGGCATGACTCTTCCTTCAAAGAAGACGACAGTGGTGTTTGCCGCAATTGATGGACTCTTCCTCTCAGAAAAGGTTTCTCTGTAGCATGCCATGCTGTTTGATAGCACTTTATCCACAGTAGAACTTCTTTCAAAATTAGAGTCAACCTTCTCAAATGCTGCAGCTGCTTCACCAACAAACTTTAGGAATATTCTAAACCCTTTGTTGCCATTTCAACAATGTTCACAGGGGTCAATTCCATCTCAAGAAACCACTGAGCTCATTCATGGATGAGAAGCAACTTCTCATCCGTTCAAGAGTTTTTTCATTTTCATTTTCATTTTAGATTCAGGGGCTACACATGCAGGTTTGTCACAAGGGGATATTGCATGATCCTCAGTTTGGGGCCTCTTTGTAATAATTCAGTCTCATCTTCAGGGGCCACTTCTAATTCTAGCTGTCTTGTTATTTCTACCACATTTGCAGTGACTTACTCCACTGAACCCTTTACCTCTTAAAGGCATCATTGGGTTGGAATAAACTTTTTATACACTTTTTTGAATGTTGATATTTTGACCTTACCCCATTAATCACAAATATTTTAATAGCATCCGGAATGATGAAGCCTTTCCAGAGGTTTTCAATTTACTTTGCTCGGATCCATCAGATACATTAGATAGTAATTTATATAATTATGGCAGCTACAGCCTTACAACATGTATTTCTTAAATAGTAAGATTTAAAAGTTGAAATTAGTCCTTGATCCATACATTAAAGAACGGATGTTTTGTTAGCAGGCATGAAGAAATGCTCTACTTGTACCACTCCATCAGAGCTCTTGGGTGACCAGGTGCATTGTCAATGAGCAGTAAGAATTTGAAAAGAATCTTTCTTTCTGAGCACTAGGTCTCAACAGTGGGCTTCAAATGTTCAATAAATCATGCCGTAAACCGATGCTCTGTCATCCAGACCTAGTTGTTCCATTTGTATGGAGCACAGGCAGAGTAGATTTAGCATCACTGGCCCCTAAAAGGTCAGTCTGTCCTTTGAAACTCTTCAGCCAGTCTTTGACTAGATAAGGCTGTTTCATCTCCACCGAAAGTCTGTTGTCTGTGGTAGCTAACTTCATCAATGACCTCAGCTAGATCTTCCGGATAAGTTGCTGCAGCCACGACATCAGCACTTGCTGCTTCACTTTACACTTGTGTATGAAGATGGCTTTGTTCCCCTGTGTCCTCGTGAACCAATCTCTGCTAACTTCCAAGCTTTTTCTGCAGCTTCCTCACACCTCTCAGCCTTCACAGAATTGAAGAGAGTTCGGGCTTACTCTGAACTAGGCTTTTGTTTGATCTTCTTTTGGTTTGATCTTCTATTTGGACCACTAAAATTTTCTTTGTATCAGCGAAAAGGATGTTTCACGTTCTTATCATCTATGTGTTCACTGAAGCACTTTTCTTTTCCATCAAGAACTTTTCCTTTGCATTCACAAATTGACCAACTGGTGCAAGAGGCTTAGCTTTCAGCCGGTCTTGGCTTTCAACATGCCCTCCTCACTAAGTATATTGCTAGTTTTTTATTTAAAGTGAGAGACATGTGACTCTTAATTTCATTTGAGCACTTTGAACCCATTGTAAGGTTATTAATCAGCCTCATTTCCATGTTATTGTATCTCAGAGAATAGGGAGGGCCTAGGTGAGGGAGACAGATGGGGAAACACTGGTCAGGGGGGCAGTCAAAGCACATAAACGGCCAGACGTGATGGCTCATGCCTGTAATCCCAGCACTTTGGGAGGCTGAGGCAAGCAGATCACCTGTGACCAGGAGTGCAAGACCAGCCTGACTGACATGGTGAAACCCCACCTTTACTAAAAATAAAAAAATTAGCCAGGTGTCGTGGTGTGTGCTTGGAATTCCAGCCACACGGGAGGCTGAGGCCAGAGATCGCTTGAACCTGGGAGGCAGAGATTGCAGTGTGCTGAGATGGTACCACTACACTCCAGCCTGGGTGACAGAGTGAGACTCTCTAAAACAAGCAAACAAAAAGCTGCACAAACTATTTCTATATTAAATTTGCCATCTTATATGGGCACTGTTCATGGTGCTCTAAAACAATTACAATATTAGTATCAAATATCACCGATTAAAGATCATCATAACAAATACAATAATAAAGAAAAAGTTTAAAATATTGTGAGAATTACAAAATTTGACACGGAGAAAGAAGTGAGCACATGCTGTTGGATAAAGGGTGTGGGTGCAAGGCTGCCACAGACTCCAATTTGTAAAAACTCTATTATGGAAGACAGCCAGTGAAGGGAAGCATAAGAAAACAAGGTATGTCTTTGTTCTCTCACTTAATCCTCATGGGCATTGGTGGCGGGTTACTTGTGACCTTCTAGATACCCTCTCCACCCACCTCCACCCTCATTTCTGTCTCAGAGAAAGTGATGTGCTGGGAGATGTTTAAACACAGGCTCTCCAACAGCGAGGCCCATGTTTGTAGCATTTGCTGATGCCTTCGATGCCCGTGGTGGACATACTTCCACTGTGCTCAGTTTCAAGCTTCCAGGGCGGGGTAAAACAGTCTTTCCGTTTTCTTGTTCTCAGTGCTCCATTGGGTTCGTCCGCTGGGACCATGACCCAAAGATTAAGAGGAAAAATGAGTTATGTGTTTCTCCAGCTCCCTCCCTGCTGGTTTTATCCCTTGACAAACTATTTCACCTCCTGTCAAGGGGCCCCATTCATATGTCCCTCCTTGTCCCTGGGATTAGAAACTGCTCCTTCCTGTTGTTCACTCAGGACTGGGGTGAGGGAGGTGGAGAGAAAGTTCCTCTGCTGTCAGTAGCTGACACTTTGCAAATATTCTCTTATTAAGCTGTTTTCAAATTACTAATTTAACTATGCCTTCTCTTTCTTGCTGTGATTCTGTCTGGGATATCATTATTGTTCCATTTTACAGGTGAGAAAACTAAGAAACAAATAGATTAATTAGCTTGCTCAGGATCGTACAGTTAGGCTGGACATGGTAGCTCATGCGTGTAATCCCAGCACTTTGGGAGGCCGAGGTGGGTAGGTCTCTTGAGCCCATGAGTTTAAGACCAGCCTGAGAAATATGGTGAAATCCCATCTCTACAAAAAACCAAAAAAATTAGGCTGGTATGACGGGGGGTGCAGCTGAGGGAGGATGTTCGCTTGAAGCCAGGGGTAGAAGTTGCAGTGAGCCAAGATGGTGTTTCTGCACTCCAGTTTGGGCAACAGAGCAAGATCCTGTCTCAGAAAAATAAAAGAAAGATTATACAGTTAGTAGATGAGAAAGCTGTCAAACCAAATTAGCCACACCCAGAATCTAAGCTCTGAACCAACAGAGCTGCCTCACAATGCAGAATGCTTAGGCAAAGAAAGTGTGACCCAAAAATATACTACCCAGCAAGTTCTCTTTTAGTAGAGAAACAACAGACAGTTATTATCAAACATAAAGGAAGTAATGATTGCAGAATTCATGGAACATTTTAAATAAACTTCTTGAAAATAAAATAAAAACTAGACAATGAAGCATTATCACAAAGCACAAGTGATAAACTCAAACACATTTCTATTTTAAGAATCCTGTTTTAGATAAAGAAAAGTATGGCAATACCCAGAAAAATGTGATGAATGTGGCAATGAGAAATTAATGCATTTTACCAACAAATAAATAGAGGTAGAAGATGAGGAAGGAGAGGAAGTATTAGTGTATTAATTTTCACATTTTTCTTTGTGGTATTCTCTATGTCTAATAAATCAAGAGCGAGATTAATTCAACAAATAATTATTGAGTGTCTACTAAGTTTAGAGTGTGAGCAAGATGCTGAGAGATGCTGGTGGACAGCAGCAGTCTCTGCTCCGAGGACCTTACTGTCTATCAAGGGATACAGATTGTCACTAAGCGCCATGAAGAAGAGATATACCACAGTGTGACAGTGAATAGCAGGCGGAGGCAGCTCTGTAGGGAGGTCAGGGAATCTTTCCCTGAGGAAGTGACAACCAAGCTGATATCTGAAAGTATCACAGAGAATTTCTCTGCAAAGGGTTCTAAGCAGAGGAGCGTGTTGTGATATGCAAAGGGCAGTGCTAGCTCCCAGAACTAAAAGTCTGGTGAGAGCCACTGGAAGGAGAGAGGAGCAGCGTGGTCAGGATGTACTGGAAGATGGGCAATCCTAAAAGTTCTTTGTATGCAAAGCTATGTAGGACACAGTACATGTTGCTCATCTTGATCCTTATTCTACAGATGTCATCCATTGTGGTGACTTTAACAGACATTTGCTGATTCTTTGCAATCCTCCCATCATAGAGGAGGCCAGGTCTCCTCCCCTTTAATTTGGACTGGACTTAGAGGCTTATTTGTAATGAATACAAGTGGCAGAAATGATGCTGTGTGACTTTCCAGGCTAGGTCATGAAAGGATACCACCTTTATCTAGTTGCTGTCCTCTCTCTCTCTCTCTCTTTCTCTCTCTCTCTCTCTCTCTCTCTCTCTCTCTCTCTCTCTCTCTGTGCTCACCCTTCAAAGCCAACCACATTGTTGTGAGGAAGCTTGGGCTGCAGGGAAACACTCCATGCAGGTGTCACAGCTAACAGCCTCAGTTAGGTCTTCAGCCAACACAAGCATCAACCACCAGATATGAATGAATGAGCCTTCAGACCGTTTGAAGCCCCAGCCTTCAAGTCTTCCAGGAGAGGCCTCTAGTCTCATGGAGCAGACACAAACTGTCCCCACCATGCCCTGTCTGAATTCCTGAAATGCAGAAACCACCAGAAATCATAAATGAGTATTGGCATTTAAAGCCATTGGTTTTAGGGTAATTTATTATGTAGCAAAAGATAATAGAACGAATTGTTTTAAGCAAATTGAGAGACATCGCTTAAAGTTGTAAAGGCCTGACATAGATGTTCAAGTGACAAGCACAGAAGGAAGTACAGGGCTGTGGAAACCAGTGTGATGCCAGTGGTTTTTTCCCCCGAGATGCAGTCAATAAATACTATTTAAAGTTGATAAATCAAGAAATAAAATAGTAAAATATATGGCATGAAAAATAAGCAATCTACAGAGAAAAAAGCAGGAAGCAAACACTATCGCACAGAAATAGAAACTGAAGAGATCAAATGTGATTACAAATGTAGATGCAGAAGACATACATTAAATCATAGCATATTTGAATCACTGGTAATATAAGGACGTAATGCACAAGTGTTGTAATGAGTAGCCCAGTGTCAGAAAATCCTCTTAATATACAGCACCATAGAAAAGAGCCAAGAAAAACAACTGGTAAAAGTTTGAGAAGTGGATACATCTGTATTCCCAGATCCCTACCTCACTCCGTCCTCTGATACAGATTCCACCTAATCAAAGATTTTGCCATAATAAAAATACAGTATGAAATTATGGATGGATGTGTATCAGCTTGGAGTGGAATAGGCCTAAGAAAATTTAAAAAAATCTATGAAGGCTTTGAAGACACAATTGGCAAATAGAACTACTTAAAAGTAGCTACAAGGAAAGAAGTAGTTATGGCCCATAAAAATAATAAAAGGCCTGTAATCCCAGCACTTTGGGAGGCCGAGGCGGGTGGATCACGAGGTCAAGAGATCGAGACCATCCTGGTCAACATGGTGAAACCCCATCTCTACTAAAAAAATACAAAAAATTAGCTGGGCATGGTGGTGCATGCCTGTAATCCCAGCTACTCAGGAGGCTGAGGCAGGAGAATTGCCTGAACCCAGGAGGCAGAGGTTGCAGTGAGCTGAGATCGCGCCTTTGCACTTCAGTCTGGGTAACAAGAGTGAAACTCCGTCTCAAAATAATAGTAATAATAATAATAACAATAATAATAATAATAAAAGGTGCTGCATCTCGCTCACGGTTGAAGGAACACAAATGATGGCACTAATCAAACACTGTGTTTTGTTTTTCAGCTTGACAGAAGTCTAATGGTACTGTGTGATGATAAGAAAGAGATGCTCTAGACAGGGGAAGTTGGTGTGGCCCTCAGTAGGACAATTTGGCAGTATTATCAAAATGTTAAATAGACACACTTTCAATCACACTAGTATTTCCATGACGCTCTGGTTATTCTATGGTAGATTTGTTTTGCGTGACAGTTTACGAGAAGACTTTGCCTCGGTAGGTAACACGATCCCAGACTATTCTTGACTCCCAGTCACGTACACCATTCTCATCCCTGGGGACTTTCCACAAGATCAAGTTCTGCCTTCTCTGTTCGGCCTCAGGCAAGTTGAGTAAGTTCTCCAAGCATCTCATTCCTAAGCCAAGGCTTGGGAAAATACAAAACAACTCATTGCGTTTGATCAGTCTTTGCTACTGTGCCACCTGAAGGTCCTTTTTTTTTCCTATTTGTTTGGGAGAGGTAATTCTTTTTTTTTTTTTTTTTTGAGATGGAGTTTCACTCTTGTTACCTAGGCTGGAGTGCAATGTTGCGATCTCGGCTCACCGCAACCTCTGCCTCCTGGGTTCAGGCAGTTCTCCTGCCTCAGCCTCCTGAGTAGCTGGGATTACAGGCACGCGCCACCATGCCCAGCTAATTTTTTGTATTTTTAGTAGAGATGGTGTTTCACCTTGTTGACCAGGGTGGTCTAGATCTTTTGACCTTGTGATCCACCTGCCTCAGCCTCCCAAAGTGCTGGGATTACAGGCGTGAGCCCGCACCCAGCCTGGGAGAGGTAATTCTAAGGCTATGAACTAGATTGATGGAGGAAGGAAATCTTTACAGGATCAAGGACAGGGCAGGTTTAAATTGATGACATAATGAGGTTTTCTAATGAACCATTTTGAAAATTAGCTGTTTCTTCCCCAAACAAGTCTGGCTATGCGGTCAAGGTTAAAAACTTGGCCCTGATTACAGTGGCCCAAAGACTAGTGGGGAAAAACATTGTTGGTGAGTTCTCTAGGATTATTCAGTTTATTTCAGCAGTGTAGATCTTAGATCTGCCACTGGAATCAGTCACAGGGAAGCAAGCAACTACCATGAACATCTGAGACCATTACATGTTCCGCTACAGGAATTGATCCTAACAGCATATTACAGTCACTCTGGCACTGGTACACTGTGGTTACTATAACTGAATATTTGTGTCCCTCTAAAGTTCATGTTGAATCACCAATGCAATTGTATTAAATGGTGGGGCCGTTAAACATGATTAGGAGGGGGTGGGATTAGTGCCCTAAAAGGGCTTGGGGAAGCCTGTTTTACCTGTTTGCTCTTCCACCATGCAAGGACATAGCAAGAAAACGCCATCTCGGTCTACGGTTGTACCACCCTGAATGTGCTCAATCTCATCTAATCTCAGAAGGTAAGCAGGGTTGGGCCTGGTTAATACTTGGATGGGAGAAGATGCCATCTTGGAAGTAAATAGCCGCCCTCACGAGACACTAAATCCGCTGGTGCCTTTAATGTCGGATTTCTCAGCCTCTAGAATGTGAGAAATAAATTTCCATTATTTATAAATTACCCAGTCTAAGGTATTTCGCTAGAACAGCAGGAATAGGCCAAAGCAGTGATCTGCTAAAGGAAAGAGCGTCTGCCCATGGGTCCCTGGTAAAAGGCATCCTTTCCTCTGATCTGATGTATGTCTAGAGAGCAGCCATGCATAGGCCAGCTGCCATCTCAGAGGCATTGGAGAAGACCAGCCTTGAAAGGCAAATAGGTCAGATTACTCATCATTATCCATGAAATACACAGGTTCAGTCTGGCCAATGAGTTGCTCGAATATATAAGCTGAAGATGGTTCATTGACATTGGCTGCTGACGGCACTTTTCTGAGGATTGAAAGGAGGACCAGGAAAATCACTGGCTGCATATTTTTAAAGTGACTTATTATTTTATTTATCAATAATACAATATAATTATGAAAAGCTGTACTTTGGGTAAGATGGGAAGTCTAGCAGCATGGATTGCAGTAGGACCCAGCGGGGTTGATATAATACTGCCCTTCTCACACAGCCTCAGGAACCCCAGCCCCCGCTTCACCACGTTGACCCTGCGGAGGTGCAGTGTGTTCTTCTACAGCTTCACGCCACCCACCACCCTACCCCTCACAGCTGAACCTCCCACAGCACTGGGGTGGTGTCTGCCGCCAGCGACTTTTCACGGTAGGAAGTTCTGCCTCCTCTGTGATGGCTTCTCTTGCCAGTTCTGCCACAGGCAAGTTGCACAAGTTCTCCAAGCTTTCTTGTTTTGTCTCTGAGCATGGGGTAAAATCACAGCTGCTATGGAAGGATGTTGAAGCACCTAGTACACACTCAATAAATAATAGCATTATGTCTGCCTCGTGGTGTCTCCATCGATGTGTTATACTTTTATTTCCTGTATGTGAATGGCTCATTTTCTCAGAAGAGTATGAGCTACCTGAATACTGATAGGGTGTGTAATCTTTCTTTTTATTCTAGATAAGGTTTTGATAGGTTCTCGGTAACACTTACTGCAGATTGAATAAACAAGGTATTCTCTCTCCCGTATCTTCCTGGCTAGAAATATTTCTCTGCATTAGGGGATGAGAGTAGTCTCTGGTGTCTGGTCATCTTCATCAGTAAGGGATCTTCCCATGAGGGGGGACACAAACCAGGGACCCCAGAACCAGGAACTTTGATGCCACCAGGAGCATCTGAACTTTGCTGTGATCAATGGTCACAATGACAGATCCTGATTCATCATGCTTCCTTGTGTCCACTTTTAGTCTGGTTCTGGGCGTGGCCATGTGACTGTCTGTGGCCAATCACACATCAACGGCATGATGCCAGCAGATGCTCAATAAACTCATGTGCTTGGGGCCTGGGTGCTTAGCAGCTGCATGTGGAGCCAAGGGAAGACCAGCAGAAGATCTGCCCCTCAACCACAGAATGAAGAAGGCAAGATGAATATGCCCTTGCTGTAAGCCCCTACATGTTGGGGTGACTTGTTACACAGCAATAGCTGACTGAGTATTAGCTTTGCTCCTTCCAGGTGGGCTGACTGGGAGTCTGGAGGCATGGTGGCTGGCAGATCTGTTTGTCATCCTTGGATACTTTTGTCTGTATGCTGTTAGAAAAATCCTGGGGAATACTTCTGGTCACTTACGCTATGGCCACAAGTGCATCAAGGTCTATTCTCTAGGGCTAGGACAACAGGATCCTGCGTTTGACTCCCCCGGTTTTATGTTCCTGCCTCTGAGGTCAGGAAGTAAAGCTCTCCAGAGATGAATAAGCCAGGGTGGAGAGAAGCTTGGCAGAAAAGCAGACATCTACCACCATGTGTCTGTGCCCTGACTCACGGGGAGTTGCTCCTTTGGAATTCGTGAGTTGTCCTACCTTCTGGAACAGGATGAGACTTTCCAGGAACTCTCTTATCAGGTACTTATGCAATCAGCATTCTTCTCCACTTGGAAAAGTGCACATCTCTGTGTGCCCTTTAGGACTTTCAATTGTTTATCATTTTTCTTTATTCCCACAGTGCTTTGGTCAGTGTTTCTTGGATACTCACAAGGAAATTGCTCCTCTTTGAAGTATTACCTTCTCCTGCCCAGTCACCCTGCTGACCTGGGTAAGAAGCGCAAAGAATTTCCAACATGTTCGCCAAAGCCTGGGACTCTCTCTTTAGCTTTCCTTTTAGAAACGTCCCTCCTGTTTGTGTCTTATTTCTTCAT
>CM052652.1:147806415-147816575 GCA_028533165.1 Leontopithecus rosalia | reverse complement strand
CACATAGGCACACATGTGTGACACAGCAATACAGACACACATAAGCACACTCGTGTGACACAGCAATGCAGACACACATAGGCACACTCGTGTGACACAGCAATGCAGACACACATAGGCACACACGTGTGACACGGCAATGCTGACACACATAGGCACACATGTGTGACACAGCAATACAGACACACATAGGCACACTCGTGTGACACAGCAATGCAGACACACATAGGCACACTTGTGTGACACTCACAGCAATGCAGACACACATAGGCACACACATGTGACGCAGCAATGCAGACACACATAGGCACACTCATGTGACACTCAGCAATGCAGACACACGGGCACACAAGCAGAGTCGAGTGTGGAATGCACATGCTGTTGGCGAGTGCGGGCTGCTTCCTCACAGCTGGAAGTAGCTTTTCACGATGACCCCACCAGCCCTGCTCTTTGGGAAGGAGCATTTTTCTGCCTGCTAATTGGTACATTCTTTTCCTGATGGATATTCTATCTTGCACTGCTATGCGGCTTACCACGTCTACAAACTCGATGCGGGTGAGCTCCTCAATCAAAAATGGTCCTGTGGGAAAGACATGAATGCCTCCACTCTTGTGTGCAAAGCAAACAAGTTTCAGTAGCTGACGTCAAGTGGCGAACCCCCTGCTTGTCTTCTGGACGCTTCAAAGTCAAGTACAAACCTGAGCTCACCATAACTTGCCTCAACCCCGTATCTTGTTTCCTGATGGCTCCTGTTTACCGTACTTACCCGGTTGCTTCCGCTCCAAGCTGGCCTGGCAGGTTCTCCTCCCTCAGCCCCGCATCTGTCTAGCAGCAAGCCCGGCGGATCCTGCCTTCAACAGGTGTCACACACAGGCCCAGGTTCCTTCTTCTGCTGCCTCTACCCTAGAGCAACCCAGCACCACCTCCTGCTACTGAAGCTGCTCCCTAAGTGGCCTCCCTACTCCCACTCCCCTCTTCGTTGTACTAGAGTACAGCAACAGAAATGAACCTTTCAGACAGGGTGTGAGCTTAGTTAAGCCTCCCCTCTGTCTAAACCCTCATGCCCTCCCTCTGCTCAATGAAAGCTCCAGTCCTTACCGTGGCCTCAGAGGTCCCCTGTGGTCTTGTCCCAAATCCATTGTTGGACTCTTTACTCCATCCCTTTTGTTCTCAAGGGAGTGAAAATTCCCTTCCAGATCTTTCCACCTGCCGTTCCTGGGACTTCAGTCCTGGCCCTCTGGCTCACACACTCCTCCCTCTCCTCTTACGATTCACTTCCATGCCTCATTCTCAGAGGCCTCACTTAGTCTTGTACCCCCAGAGAGGTTTCACGCCTCCACAGCGTGTTTCCCGAATCGCAGGTGCACTTTCTCTTTGGGTGCAAGGCCCAGCCTGCTACGGCCCCACTGTTCTTTGTGCAGTCTGTGCTCAGTGAGCCTGGAATGAGTGATGGGTCCAAATCCCAGAAATGACTGCCAGCTTAGATTACACAAGAGGCAGCCCCAGGAAGGCAGTGGCTCAGAGGAGAAGGATGCCAGCCTGCAGGACCAGAAGGACAAGACCTAATCTCCTCCCTGGTCTCCGAGATTTCTCTCAATCCAGAGCAGCTGCAGGACAGAAGGAATGCGGTCACATAAGGCGAGGTGTGTAGGGAGACTGAAGACCTGCTTCAGTGGCGTGAAGGCGTGTTTCTGGTAGGAGGCCAGTCATGGTTTTCAGCAGGAAAAGGAGGTGTGTGCTAACCCACTAATGAGCTTATGTTACCTGATGCTGACCTGATGGCACACCAGGTTGCCTCTACTTTCCACTTTAGAGTGTTTGGGCATCGTTTAAACAGTCCACATGACATTAACCAGGGGTACACTAAGTGCCAGCCACATCCTTCTCATTTCAACCAAGATGTAAAACATCCCCCTTTCCTTTCAGAGTGTAGGAACAGACTGGACCTCAGTTCCCTCCTTCCTGAGTTAACGGGTGTCACGGGGTGGTCTGCACGCTGCTTCCTCTCCCCCCTGCTGGGCTTCTTCAGATTTTCAGCAGGCTGAGACGTTTGTCCCTCAGGCATGACATGGGCTCTGCAAGGCTTCCACGGTTTGCCGTTCCATGGACCAAATTCTTCCATGATGACTTGCAGAAAACAATGGCACGTCGCCTCTACCCTCCTCAAGCGGCTCGAGTTTCCCGATTTTCTCTTGAGTCCTTTGTTGTTGGTAATTCATCATTTTTCCTCTTTCCTGTTAAACTCCAGATATCTCCTTCCTCCGTAAAACATCACTGGAGCAGTTGCCAGGAAATCCTGCTTGGAGTGCAGCCACTTCCTGGCCCTAGGAGAAATGGGGTCAAGCTTATCATTCAGTTTTCCAAGCCCTTCTGCAATCTTCCTTCAGGAAAGGAGGTCGAACCCTTTCCTCAGGGCTGGCCTTAGGTTTTCTGGTCCTCATAAGGAGAAGACTAGTCTAAAACCATTCAAACGCTGACTGTGCCGCCTCTTAATGAAGAACCTTTATCCTTTCCTTGAGCTCACATCCGTATGCCTATTTTCAGACAGAGGTTCTAATCCCATGGGCGATGACCAGGAAATAATGTTTTTGTCCTCCATGTTAATTGTGTAAGCTTATGTCAAGCTACATTTTATTAAGGTGGGATTTAATATTTTATGCTAGAAAATCTAATGCTAAAATAACAACTTGTAGCTCTCCCTCAGGTCTGAAATCAGATGTGGCTTCCCTAGTTCCCGGGAGGTTGGGTGGCATCACCAAGAAGCGAAGACTATGGGAACCACATAAGCAAATCTAGCCGTGTGGGAGCTTGAACTTACACAAACCCTGTACATCCTGATCAGGAAAACGCAGCACGGAATAACCTTCAGCACCGGTTTACCAGCCCAGGAGCGCTCAGCACGCAGTGCGCAGCGGGCCTGGAGCAGCAGTGGCTGAGGTCTGCATGTGTAAGTCCCTGCTACTAACAAAGAAATGGTCACTGTGCTCTTCGTGTAAGTGTTCAGTAAATATCAGTGAGCTGCAACCTTTCTGATACTGACAACCTATAGGCTTTGCCTCCGTAGACTGACTCTCTGAAGGGGCAGCATTCTAGAACTCCTCGGGGCTCCAGCCAGAAGGTGGGATTCGTGTCGTGTCTGCCAGCTCTTGCCGCTGCCCTCCGTCGCTGAGTGTCCACTGACTACTGTTGAGTGCAGTCTTGCTCCTGGCATCCCCTGACAGCATCTGCAGGCGACACACTTAATTTTCCAGGAACCTGGACATTTCTCAGTCCATACGAAATTCTTCTGAGAAGATGAGGAATCATTTGCCCTTCCCACTGTTTTTTTTATTTGGCGAGTTTGTTTTCCCCCCACCTCCAATTTGGTGTTTATTATTTTGTTGTTGGTGGTGTTCCTTCCTTAGATCAATGAGGTTCTCTCAACATCTGACTGGTAGCAAAGTCCTCCCGTCCGTGCCATGTCTAACATCTTCTTGTCCTTTTAGAGATGGGGGGACTTAGGACCTTTGGGACTGAACACCGTGGATTCAGATTTTTCTCCTTGGACTTGCTTCCTGGGAAGAAACTTACTCTTTGAAATCCTCCTCTTTGGTTATTGTTCATCTCATTCTCCTTTACCCCCTCCACAGCAAGTCACAACTCCCATTGCAGTCATGCCGTGCTGGGGTGCTCGCTTCTTGTGGAGCAGCTGGACCCTGGGCACCTGGAAGTGAACTGGCAACACACCCATGTCTGCATGTGGCACTGGTGGCCTCTCTTAACTCCACCTCCAAGCATGATTGTTTGCTCCACCTGGGCTGACTGCTTCCTCTGCAGTTCTTCCAGATCCCTGGCACCCAAGTGGAAGCTGTGTGTGTCTACTCCCGTTCTCAGCGGACTAACTGAAGGTCCTGGTCTTATAGCCTAGCTTCAGCACTGCTCTCCCCCAGGGCAGACCCCTGCTTTACTCTACATTACACTGCTCCAGATGGTCCTCCTTGGTTTACGAACAAGACACCCACCTGGACTGAGATCTCTGTTTCCAAGATGAGTCTGCAGAACTTGACTTTAAACTGCCAGCTCCAATTTTTCCCAAGATTTTTAAATTTATTTTTATTTTTATTTTTTCCCCCTGAAATGATCCTGGTTTGCTCTCCCCTCTAATGTGGCAAATTGAATTGTTCTCAATTCTTCACTCCCTTCCCAGTCCTTTATCTTGTAACTTTGCAGTATCCTCTAGTGATGCCAGCCTTGGCAGTGTGACTTGCTTCACAAGCAGAATGTAGATGTAAGTGACATTGTGCCGGTTTTGAACCTAAGCTTTTAAGAGGCAGGAGATATTTCTGCTAGCTAGTCATGTGCTCCTCTGGGATCCTATGTTTGAAAAAAACATACCCTGCAAAGCTACTGCCCCTTCATTCTGGACACCATAGTGAGGGCATAAGCGAGTATGAAATTGACCAGAAACCTGAATTTACCCTGACCCTGAAAATTCCAGCCTCCATCAGCCAAACCTCAGCCAACATTCTGGCCTGTGAATAGAAAACTAAGTGCTTCTTTGAGATTGAGAGGGTGTTTGTTATGCAGAAAAGCTGTATAGAAAAGCACCCAGTGGTAGTTTATGATGATCACATTTGATAGGATAGGTGCCAGATTAATTCTGACCACTGCCTGATGTTTTAAAAAGATTGCCTATTTTTATGCTTTCTGAATGGAGAAACTGAACATGACTTACCCTTTACTTTCATGTTGAAATTTTACTTACTTTATAAGAAGGAAAGGGAAGGGGACATTAAATTCCCTGTAGTTGCCTCCCTTTACCCTTGAATTATTATCCTTTATATTTTGCACAGTGAGTCGAGAAAACCCCCTTTAAGCCTTTCTTCTTGTCTGAAGAGCAACATGTGTCGTTTTTAAAGGATTTGGGCCACTTTGATCACCAGTAACACAATGGGATATAGTCCAGTAATCCCAGATGCGGCTGCTCATTATACTTTAACTGCTGAGAGAACTATTTAGAAAAAAACTATGGTAAAATATATGTAACATAAATTTTGCAATCTGAAGCATTTTAAGTGTACAGTTCAGTGCTATAAAGGATAATTCACACTGTTGTACAGGCAATCTCCAGAACAGTGTCACCCTGCAAAACTGAAGTGTGTAACCGCTGAACGGTGCCCATCCCCTCTCCCCGAGACTCCGGCAAGCAGCATTCTATTTTTCGGCTCTATGAAATTGACTCTTCTGGGTGCCTCATGTAACTCGAGTCATGTAGCGTTGGTTCTTTTGCAGCTAACATTTTACTTAGCGTAATGTCCTCAAAGTTCATCCAGGTCGTGGCACGTGTCGGAGCGCTCTCCCTTTGAAAGTCTGGGTACTATTCTGCTGTGCGGAGTTGTGCATCCGGTTCTTCCACTCCACCTGTCGATGGACACGGGCTGCTCACACCTCTTGGCTATTGTAACTAATGCTGTGAACACAGGTGTACACATGTCCCTTCAAGACCCTGCTTTCAATTTCCGGGGATACCTACTCAGACGTAGGATGACTGCATCAAATGGTCGTTCTGTGCTTTGGTTTTCCTGAGGAACGACATCCTGTTTTTCAGCATGCCTGCACCACGCTGCAGTCCCACCTAGCGTGCACGAGGCTCGCAATCACCCATGTCCTTCCCAACTCTGCTGTTTTCACCGTATTGTCTTTTCACTCTGTGTCCTTTGACGTAGAGAAGGTTTTATTTTTGATGTAGTCCAATTTGTCTATTTTTTCTTTTTGTTGCCTGTGCTTTTGGGATTCTATTCAAGAAGTCATTGCCAAATGTAATGTCATGCAGCTTTCCTCCTCTGTTTTCTTCTGAGTTTTGTAGTTTTACCTCTTACGTTTAGGCCCTTGATCTATTTTGAGTTAATTTTCGTGTAGGTGTAAGGTAAGGCTCCAACTTCATTCTTTGGCATGTGGATATGCAGTTTTCCCTGCGCCATTTGTTGAAAAGTAGTGATTTTTTAAAAACTGTAGACTCCTTATCCCCACTGTAAGCCTGTGGCTGATGTCTGCTATCCTGCCCGTATCTCCCTAGATTCACCTCTGCTGCCACAGATGGCATGTCTGATTTCACACGCCTGCAGCCCTTGGCCTGGAAGCTTCTCTGGCCTTGGGAACAGGTTTGGCTTATGAGCAGTGAAGCCAGTCGTGCCAAGGCTCAGCGCCCCCAGAGACATCATCCAATCATTGATGGAGTGGAAGTGGTGGAAATCTCCCCAGTTTCCTGCCCTTCAGAATGGCCCAACTGTGGGACCTGTCCTTTACTGTCTCCCAGAGTTCTCTAGCAAGATTAGTCTCAGTTGCCTAAAGCAGTAACTTGCTCCATAAAAAGGAAAATACATGAAAATACTTGCTGATGTATTTTCCTTTTTTATTCAATTTTCTTACTCCCTTCCTGGTGCTTTCTGGAATCACCTCCCAATAAACCATTATCACATGTATCTTTTCATTTAAAGGTCTGCTTCCTGCTGATCCCAGCCACTGACACCTCCTGAACCAGAATCTCTGGTGCAGGGGATGGGATTGTACACAGACTGGCATTTGGGAACCACTGATGTGGTTAGTGAATAGAATATGTCACAGGATCTGTATCGACATCCAAACCTCGGCAGTGCTGTATGCCGGTAGCTTGTTCTGAAGTAAATTGCATAATTCCTTGAGCTGCATTCAAGTGAGGACAGTAACTCCTCTGAAAGGTTGTGGTGAGCAATGGAGAAGATACAGAGAGTCCTGGCACACAGCAGGCAAACCACAAATGCCAATCATTGTTATGGACCTCCTCCCTCAGAGCTGCTCATGCTCCCTCCTCATCCCGAGCTGTGTCTAGCCCTAGGTATACTCCTTAAAAGAATGCTTGGTATTCCCAGTCCTTCTCCATTGATGTTTTCCCCTAAAAGAAACCCCCTTCAGGATCTGAACACCTATGCTCTAGCTCTTAAAAAGCAAGTTCCATTCAGGTCCCACAAGCATCCTAAAATAGCATAATCTGGCAAAATGCAAGGTCATATTTATAGTTCCCATGCCTCTTTAACCACAGACGGACATTATCTTAAGATATTATTTCAACTATACTCAATTTCTCTCTTTCCTTCAACCTATGGAATCATCATTTTCTCCTTTCCTTTATTTGGTTGTTTATTTACAAATGTCACAAGTCTTCATCTTTGCTCTCCTCCCTTTTATCAAACCATTTCCTTCTCTGTACAAATAAAAACAAGCAAACAAGTGTTCAACTGGCTAAAAAGCAAGCCCTGAGTTGGCCTGTTTTCCCAGCATCACTGGGCTCGGTCCTAAGCTGGGCGGAGGCCTCACGGAATCTACAAGCCGAAAACCTCTTTCCCTCTTCCTTGTCTCTCGTCTCCCTTCCCCAAGCTTCTTCCTGGGAAAGAACAGTCTTCTCTGACCTACTGAGAGGCGCATTGCAGCAGACTTTTGGGTTCCTGGGATTCCTCTCTTCTCTAGCTTACGCCTGGGGGCCTGACTTTGTTTTCAAAGTTTGGATTTTTATACAACTTGGAGCCAAAAAACAAAATCCACTGAGGTTGCACCTGCGCAGAAGTACTCACTGTTTGCTTTGCCTTGTTTCCAGCAGCTGGAGGACAGGCACGTTGTCTTTTAGGCCTTTAATCTGAAGTTATGAATTACAAGGTTTTAGGAATGTGATCTTCCAAACACAGCTTGCGTTGAGTTTTAAATGAGATTTATGCTAAACCGTGTTTGGGTGCCAGACATGGCATATTGATTTGCAAACCCCAATCTCTGCATACGCACAGTGGCTGGAAGAGAAACTCCAGCTTCGAGGCAGTTCCGTAAATCGTAAGCTTATTTTCAGTGGGTAGAGACTCATTTGTCCACCTTGAGGACAATGACTAACAGGAACCCTGTCCCAGGGGAGCTCAAATCCTGAAGTAAGATGGCCGAGAAAATGAGAAGCAGACTTGGCAATAGCAGCAAAATGTCACGGTGCCCTTCACACCAGCGCGAACGGTATTTGCTTTTCTGTCCTCCATGCCTGCTGTCGTCCCAGGTCTTTCTGTGCTTCAGAAATTCATCTGGGCAGCTTCAGAGCTTGTCTCTGCTCCTGCTCCCACCACCCTGTTTTGCTGTCTCTTTAATTGCCACTTGCCAATTAAAAATTTGCGCCCAGATTCTCTTATCTGAAGTTTATCAGTTATTGTGGTTGGAGACTGCACACGAGGTCCCACGTCATAAATTCCTTAGTCTGTCTGAGATTCCTAGTCTGTCATAAATTCCTTAGTCTATCCAGAGCAGGCAAGTCTGGATAGCCCCCAGCGACCTACACACAGCTCACTGGGACTCACGGGAAGCTTCCATATTCACAGAAGCACCATCATGGTTACTGAGTGCCACGCAATAAAAACCCTCAAACTTAGCAACTTAAAACAGCGGCTTCTTTTGCTTGTAATTTGAGGGTTAGGGATTTGGGGAGGGCTTGGCTGGGAAGTTCTTGCTCGTAATCTCTCAAGTACTCAGGCTTCAGTCCCCTGGAGGCTCCTCCAGGCTGGATGTCCAAGGTGGCTCGCCTGGCTGGCAGGTGATGCTGACTATTGGCCGGAGCTCAGCTGTGGCTGCTGACCAGAGCGCTGTCCACCCACAGGTGCCTCTCCACAGGGCTGGGCTTCTCACAGCATGGAGGCTGCTTCCACATGGAAGCATCCCAAAGGTGTGTCCAAATAGTCAGTGTCCAAGAGACCAAGGTGGTAGCTGCAGGGTGGATCCCTGGGCTTGGAAGCTGCTAAGAATCATTTACACCACAAATGACTCAATGAGGCCCAGCAGATTTGAGGCAGGGGACATGGACCTCACCTCTCCATGGAGAAATGTTCTAGAATTTGTACCATCTCTCATCCACGGCGTGACCCATGCCTTACTCCAACCTGTTTGCACTGCAGAAGTCAATCGGAGTTGGCCATTCAAGGTACTGGGGAAGACCCCTCCAAGAGCAGGGAGAGGAGGTGTCCTTGCCCTCCTGGAAGAAAGGGCTTGGTGTGGTGGAATGAGGAGGTTTGGATCACAAAGATGAAAGCTCAAGATGCAGTTCTTCCAGTA
Source organism: Leontopithecus rosalia (assembly GCA_028533165.1). Lineage (NCBI taxonomy): Eukaryota > Metazoa > Chordata > Mammalia > Primates > Cebidae > Leontopithecus > Leontopithecus rosalia. The sequence goes on along the minus strand of CM052652.1, from coordinate 147,807,485 downwards.
ACTCTCTGTGTAGCCTCAAGCAAATACTTTATCTTCTCTGACCCCAGTCTCCTCATCTGTAAAAAATAGGGATAAAGTCACTCTTGCAGTTTGTTGTGAAAATTAAATGAAGTTAAATGAGAAGATGTATAAAATGAAGCTTCCTGCGGACCAGTAGCTGGCACACAGTCCTAGGTCAATCACGTCATCCTGACAAGTTAGGAGCTATCATCAAGCAGGACGTGGGAGGGGCCATGCAAGTGGGGAAAACACCTTCGCCTTTTCCAAGTTACAGTCAGAGGAGGTGGGACAAGGCAGAGCTCTCTGTCTCTCTGCCTGCCCCACCCCCCCTCACTTTCTCTCATTCTCTTTCACTCTTTCTCTGTCCTGAACATGCCCACTCCTTCTGTTTCAAGCTGGCTCCTTTGGAATTCCACCCGCTTCCTTTGGGAAGCTCCAGGCCACTCCTTCCTCAGTCTTTTCCTGTGGCTTCCAAGGCATGCTCCCCAAATTTGGAGGGGGCTGATAGCACATGCCTGGCTAGGAACTGTCACCCACGTGGGTTTCAGCTGATATCCAGTCAGCACACTCTGGGGCTTTGCTGCCCACATGGGTTTCAGGTGGTGCCTGGTCAACAGCACGGCCTCGCTGGGGCTTTGCCATCTACTTGGATTTCAGGTGGTGCCTGGTCAATAGAACAAGCCTGACTGGGGCTTTGCCATCTACTTGGATTTCAGGTGGTGTCTGGTCAACAGCACGGCCTCGCTGGGGCTTTGCCATCTACTTGGATTTCAGGTGGTGTCTGGTCAATAGAACAAGCCTGACTGGGGCTTTGCCATCCGTACGGATTTCACATGGTGTCTGGTCAATAGAACAAGCCTGACTGGGGCTTTGCCACCCGTACGGATTTCACGTGGTGTCTGGTCAATAGAACAAGCCTGACTGGGGCTTTGCCATCCGTACGGATTTCACGTGGTGTCTGGCCAATAGAACAAGCCTGACTGGGGCTTTGCCATCCGTACGGATTTCACGTGGTGTCTGGTCAATAGAACAAGCCTGACTGGGCCTTTGCCATCCGTACGGATTTCACG
>CM052652.1:147781400-147806315 GCA_028533165.1 Leontopithecus rosalia | reverse complement strand
AAGAGGCTGGGTGCTGTAACCTTCACTAAGCTCCTGTGTTTGGAGCCACAGCCTACTTTCCATTGCTGCCTGAAAGCACATCTGCAACATGAAAGCCGCCCCTGCAACACTAGTATTTTTTTTTTCTAGATGCAACAGCTCTTTCTGCTTCTTTCGAAGGGAACCAGGACATTATAGTCTTAGAAACTTGGGCCGCAGATTACCTGGATATATTCCTTAACCAGCAACAGGGGTGTCCCAGTGCCAGTGAAATATTACCTTTTTCAAGCTCTCACCCAGACTGAAGACAGGGAGCTTCATTTATCCCACCTCACCAGGACTTGGAACAATCTCTCCCCGACCTTTCCACTTAGTCTTGCCCCCAGCTCATCCTGCCACATACGAGTCCCTTAAAGGGTTTCATTTTCAGTTTGAGAACAGTGAGCTGTCCAAGACCAAACAAACATGTCATGTTTCAGCAGCCTGGGGCCAGGCCTCCTTTCTAGGTCCACCATCAGGGCAGAGGCCCAGAACAGCCACCATCCCAAGAAAGTCAGAGGAAAACTGCGCCAACGTTACCGAAATACGGTAACTATTTGCATTTCTGTCCTCCGCCTCCCACCCCGGGCACATGCAAGATCCATTTTCCTTTTTGAAAACTTAGCATTATTCAGCCCATCAGTTCTTGTGTTTCACTTGTGTCTTTTTCCAAAGAAAGTCCTGAGTGCAGAACATCTGTCACAACTTTTCTACAGCCTAGATCCTTTCCTTAATCACGGCAAATCTTCTCCGGATATTATTCGGCCTCTCTTTTGCTGCCTTTTCTTTTTCTTTTTTCTTTTTAAAATCCATCACTCTTCTGATTGAACTGAGTTTCTCAGTGCCTGCCTCACCAGCTCTGAAAATCAAGACCTCTGTGCTGCCCTCATCCCCATCCCTGACCACATCATGGGAGCCTGGGACGAAGAATCCACTTTGAACAGTAGAGTCAAAGTGATTTGACGTAAGGCACTGTGTCCAGGCTGATATTCTTAAAGAGGATAAAAAAAAAAAGTAGCGTCTTCCTCTCACACCTGCGCCAAGCCCACCCCATGGAGCGCTGATGACTGGGAGCCCCGCTGAAAGCTTCCCTCTTGTGCCTGAGGAGAGCATCAGTGAAAGAGGAGGAAGCCCGCTCACGCCCACCTGGCACAGTCACATCCATTTCAAAGATGCTGACCCTAAAGTCCAGAGTGGCTGCGTGGCTTCGTCAGAGACGATGGCTGGAAGTGGCCATAGCCAGATCTTCACCCAGGTACTATACCAACTCCAAGACAACTCCTCAGCACCTCCTTCTAACCAGCCCCGTGGTGGCGGGGGTAGACAGGGAGCGGCTGTGCTTCCCGGATCACGTGTTAACGTTTCCCTCTTGGTCTAACACACACGGTGCCCAATCCAGCCCCTACACAGACCCCCGAACAGCTTCCTTCAGCTTCCACAACACACCGAGCTTTCATGTCCTAAAGGATCCGGGTACCCCTGGTCCTGTGGGAGGTCTGAAACCTCTGTGAATCAAAGGGGAACTGAGCCCAGACAAGCACCTCTGAGCCTCCAGCCCCTGCTTCCTGCAGCCTTGCATGGGCATACAGGCAACCTGGAAACCCGGGACTGCAAGGCCACAGAACAGTGCCCACACCCACACCACGTCTGATGGTTGAGCCGCCAGAAGGCATGAGCAATGCAGAGTAGCACCAGATGAGGACTCAGGCCTCATGCCGTCCAGGTCTGCAAGTGGACAGCAGGTGGCCATGGCCCTGACATCAGAGCAATCATCCTGGACTTGTCAGGAAAGTGAACCCCAGTGGGTCCTCCTCATTTGGGCCCTTCTGCTTTGCAGAATCATGGTATTAAGATGATGAGTTGGGGCCGAGCCCAGTGACTCGTGCCTGTAATCCCAGCACTTTGGGAGGCCGAGGTTGGCGGGTCATGAGGTCAGGAGATAGAGACCATTGTAGCCAACATGGTGAGACCCTGTCTCCACCAAAAATACAAACATTAGCTGGGTGTGGTAGACACACCTGTAGTCCCAGCTACTTGGGAGGCCGAGGCAGGAGAATTGCCTGAACCCCAGAGGCAGAGGTTGCAATGAGCTGAGATCACACCATCATACTCCAGACTGGGCAACAGAGCAAAACTCTGTCTCAAAAAAAAGATGATGGGTAGAGCCTCCAACTTTGGTTAAGTGGGTGCTTCAGGGAGCTGAGGGCTTAGCCCAGGCTCTAGGGAGACCATGAACTATTGGGCACTTGTCAAAGGGGCATCACAGTCACGGCCTAGTCCTGTGCTTCTGGGTTTGTCCCAGAAGGTGTGGGGTGGTTTGACTAGCCCAGACTTGCCTTCTCTAATACAATTGTCCTGCTTGTGCTGAGCTGAGTTTCTCCCTAGGTTTGCCTCAGCACAGCTCTGAAAACAGCAGCCAGTTAGGGTGGCCAGCCTGGAATTTCCTGGACCCGCCCAGCGTGGGGCAGGAGGCACTCAGGCCCTCCCCTCCTATCTATCCAGGGGCGCCCTGACCAATGGCTCTTTTCCTGCTTCCGATCCCGTCCCACCCTTTGAATTGGTCAAGAGGGTTTCATGCTGAGTCTATCCAGGAGTGTCTGCCACCACTCCCTTCCCCAACCGAGGGTGTAACGGGATAAAAAGGTATTTTTGGGGTTCCCATGGCAGGCAGGCTGTGGGCACACAGGCGTGGGGCCAGAGTTGGGGGCCTGTGCATGACACTGTCTGAGGTCACAGGCTCAGCAGCATTCTCTCCATTTGTGAAATTTTTTTCTGTTAAATTGAACTTTCTCATTTGTTGGGAATGATTCAGAAATTCTGTCAAAGTTATGCTTTGCCAGTGAACTCACTGGCTTTTAAATAAAGGCATGGAGATCACTCCAGGCACTTCCCAGTGAGGTGAGCTGGCATAGCAAGCCTCTCCTTGGGTTGTGTGGAGGTCTCATCTTGCCATGCTAAGAAGCTTATCTTTTTCGTGAAGGATTTCATCTTGCTCACATTGGGGATGCCGGTTCACCTAAAACAAAAGAATCGCTACAATAAAAGCCAGCCAGACAGAAAGACAGACACAAATAGACAGTGGTGCCAGCCTGAGTGCTGGGTCCTGAACACAGGAAGGCAGGGCTCCGGGGGTCTGGTGTCTGTCATCTATCTACTTCCCCCACTAGGCAGGACAGGGAAAGTCAGAGAATTAGAATAGGACTCTGGCACTGATGGCTACTGACATTAAGGTAAGGTGGTCCTACTTGGAGACGTTCGTTCTCCCACCCCCATGGGCTCAAACCCTTTCCCCATGGAATGTTGTCCCCTTGAAACACATTCCACATGCTGAGTGTGTCATAAGTGCCCAGCCGGGGGTGACCCAGGTAACAGCTGTGAGCCAGGCAGACCTGCCCAGGCCCTCATGAGGCTGTGTCATGCCCCACCCTTCCCTCGCCACGTGGCCTCTCTCAGCCTTGGGGACGCTCTGCAGGCCTGGGCTGTCTATGCCTTCCAAGTGCCTTTGTACATCCACTGACATGTTAGATGCTGTTTTTATCATTTATAATGCAAACTTCGGGCATGATTCATTTGAGGATCTTGGGATCTTCTCTTTGCCTGCAGAAAACATTCATTTCCTTTGGTTAACAGAGTTTGATGACACAAAGAGTGCTCCATTGTCTTATGATTTGATAATAGATAAAAGACATCCTTCCACAGTGCTCACTCCTGGGTTCCTGAAAAGCAAGCAGTACACCTGACACAGAGAGAAGGAGGGACGGAGACACAGACGCCGAGGGAGACTTCGCTGTCTGGCGTTGGAATAAAGGCACGGAGGTCACTCCAGGCACTTCCCAGGAAAGAAACTGACACAGACAGCCCCTTCCTGGGGTGGTGGTGAGAGCGCATCTTGCCCCAGTGTTCTGTCTCTCTCTGTCTCTGTGTCTCTCTCTCTTTCTCTTGGGCTCTCTGTCTCTGTTTCTCTGTCTCTGTCTCTCTCTAACTGATTTATTGAGATACCATTCACCCTCTCAGCGCGGACGGTCCTGTGGTTGTTTATGGTTGCAGATAGGACTGGCCCATCTCCTACAGCCTTCCTGACTACCCCACCTTCTCACCTTCCCTTTCCCCATCCGGGTGAACTCAGGGCCTGGCACTGTGTCTTGCTTTGTGGGTCTGGTGGGAAATCTGCTACACCGGGAATCAGGAGACCAAACTCCACTTCCAACTACCTGGGTGACACTTGAGGACTCTCCCGCTTTACTTTGCACCATCAGATGAGTAAAGAAGGCAAACTGGCTCAAATGAGATCAAACGGGATAAAGAATGTGAAGGTTCTATGAGGCATAGTAAACCTTTTACAAACGTAATACGTATTTTCCTATATACTCGTCAGCCCTGACTATTACAAGGGGCCAGGGACCACCTTTGAGGTAGAAGGAAACAGTGCTCCAAGCTTCAAGATACAATATGAAAAAAGAAGGCTAAATATCTCATGAACATTTGTGTTATAATTAAGAGCTAAGATGTTAATACTTTTGACATAGTGGGTTAAGTAAAATCCATCAGTGAAGTTAATTTTACCCTTTTCTAAATGTGACTATTAGATATTTTAAAATGGTACGTGTGGCTGGATTCATGTTTTCGCTGCGTGGCCCTGCACTAAGGAAACTATTTTGAACTTAAGACCAGAGTGAAACCAGCTCTCTCCTCTTACTTCCTCCTTTCCTGCCTCACTGCAAAGAGGCTTCTTTGACTAAGCATCTGGGAAGGCGATAGAGGCTGGATTCCCGTGTGTGTCTGGAGCAGAGGACCTGGAGGACGGTGCTCAGATGGCAGGACATCTTCACAGATGCTGCATTTTCTTTAGAGGATGCTGAGCCCCAGAGGCAGGCATGGATGTGCCCACCGGGTCCCGTGGTGGATACGCCCCACTCGTGAGTTCTTCCAAGTTGAGGCTGACTGGCCAGGGCAAATGTGACCTTGGCTTTCTAGAAGGTTCTTGAGTACAGCCTACCTTCCATCAGCTCGCCCCATGGGTAGAAACAAGGAAGGGGGCCACCAGCTTTTGGCAGTGGGCTGGCCCTCAGTCCCACTGCTGACTCTGGCCTGGGTGGGCCTCTCTTTTAGCTACTCAGTCACTGGAGGCCTGGGAGCTCTGCACAAGCAGCTGAAACCATGGTGCTAATTATTGACCGAGGTTTATTAATGCTCCTGCTTCCCACCTGGCCAGGGCTTTCCATATGGGAAAGAACGGCTGCCTGGGCAGAAGAAGGACAGTGTGCTACGGTACCAAGGGGGAGAACCAGCTACTTTCGCTTGCTTTGATTCCAGCCGGCCCAGTCCCTCTGGGAGTCCTGTTCCCAGAGAAAGGGTGTCTCAGAAAAGGGCTTCTCAGGAAAGACCCATCCAAGACCTCAATCCTGCAGAAGTTCACTGCAGAGCTGCTGGCCTAGCAGTCAGGGGCACGAAGGAAAGCCATTGGTAGGGATCTATGAGGAGTGGTTAAAGCAAAATCAGTCCTAGGAACGGAGCTAACAGTCCTGATGGTCGTTTGGTGGCCGTCTCTTCTCTTTGACCCCAAGAAGTATGTGGAAGACAGCAGTATTTCTTCAGGTCTCACACAGCATCATCTCATTTAATCCTGACAACGGAGCTGGTCTTGATGACTTGCATCCCCTGCTCCCGCTCCTCTTACTGTGTTTCCGATATGTAGAGGTTGAAGGTAGCTTCAGTGGCAGAGACAGTTTGGGGACCCTCCTGACTTGTACTGCATGCACAGTTTATCAGTTTCCCCATAGCATGGAGGATGGGGGTCAGCTCTTCCCATGTTTGGACTCGCATGGGGCTCACCTCATATCCTACCACAACTGCCTGTTGGGTACCATGTCTCTATTTGAGTGATGGGTTCACTGGAAGCCCAAACTCCAGCATTAGACATCCAGTATCAAACCTGCATGTGCACCCCATGAATCTAAACACAAAAACAAAAACCCTCAAGGGCCTGCAGAAAAGCCCTGCAAACTCAAAATGCCAGGCTGGTATGGATGGATGAAAACAAGCTTTGAGTGTCTACAAATTAAAAAAGTAAAAAAAGGAATAAGTTCATGTCCTTTGCAGGAACACAGATGAAGCTGGAAGCCGTCACTCTCATCAAACTAACACAGGCACAGAAAACCAAACACCACATGTTCTCACTTATAAGTGGGAGCTGAGCAATGAGAACACATGGACACAGGGAGGGGAACATCACACACTGGGGAAGGGAGAGCACTAGGACGAATGCCTAATGCATTCATGGCTTAAAACCTAGATGACAGACTGATGGGTGCAGCAAACCACGGCACATGTACACCTATGCAACAAACCTGCACGTTCTGCACATGTATCCCAGAAATATACATATGTATATTAAATATATATTATATATATTTAATACTGCCCCAGGGGAAAGAGCCAGCCCCGTGGTGTGATGGGATTCTCAGAGGCTCTGACCCTCACTGCCTTTGTGACTTTGGGAAAATCACTTACCCTTGTCAACCTTGAGTTTCCTCATTTGCAAAACTGTCTTTAGGAACCACAGTATTGAAATAATAAACCCATGAGCACTCTGGAAACTCAGGCGTACCATGTGTATGTAAGCTTGTATTATGCATGGTCAAGTTTTTATGAACTGTGAAAGAAAAATTTGGCCGAACAGCCCTTCCTTGTTCTCAGCCAATGTAAGGAGCCAGAAAAACTCACTGCTTTACGAGAAACCCCCCTTATCCTTCAACCGAGTTTGAATTTTTCTAACACTTGGAGTCATTTTGTTGAGTTTTTTGAGCAGCAGATCAAATTGAACCTGGAAATAAAGCCTTCGCACACTCTGAAATCACATGTTGCAGCTACACAAAAAACAAGGAGCTCTGGCCTCTCCAACTGCCCAGAATAATGACTGTGTTTTCACACTCAAGGGACTTGAGGGTGTTAAAAGGATCTTTGTTTGTTCTGCTTGTGGATCACAACCTGCTCGTGTATGGCAGGCATCTGGGCCTGTCCAAATCACGAATCTGCTTATACCAATCAAAGGTATCCAGCAAACCTGAGACCTAACCCAGAAGACTTCTGCCAGAGGGCTTTGGAGGAGAAACCTTGTGTCCTTCAGTAGGAAAATGAGTTGGAAGAGCTGGAAAACAGTATCAGCATCATCAGAGCTGCTTCCCTGAGGCGGGTGCCCATTGGCATGTGAGCAGTGAGCCCAGGACCACTTGAGTGGAGAAGGCAGAGCTCAATCCTTGGCATGGTCTTCTCCACCCATCCTGACCAAGGGACAGAGAGAGAGGTGGAGGGAACTGAGCAGCAGGAGCAGCCAGCCACCTCCGCAGAGCTCAATTCGCAGCCAGAGCCAACCTGGCTCTGTTGCCTGAGTGGGTCCCAGATCCCGAGCTCAGTCCTCTAAACCCATAAACTCCTGAGATTTACGAATGGGTGGGATTTCTCTTCTTTCAGGGCGTCCTGTCTCTCTTTGCACTGTGGGATTGTGCCAATTTTGTCTGGTGGCTTTAAGAAGAGTTGGAAAGATGTTCTGCACAATTTTTCAAACTGAAAATTTGACTTTGAGGAATTTCTAGAGACCAAACCCATACAGGGCATTAACCACAGTGAGTGGCAGCTGCAGGCTCTGGCTCCTCTGGCCGAGGACGGTACCCGAGCGCCTGATCATCCCTGCGAATGGCAGCAAAGTGAAAACCAGGGCAGAGAACAAATGGGACTGCCCTGGCCACTGTCCCCCTTTGGAATTCTCAGTTCTCCTGTGTCACCTTCAGTATATCCATGGAATGCCTAAGTTGTTTCCTTTGGAGAACAAATGTAGGAAGAAATTGAATCAAATATTTAGTGGGCAAGAGAGTGGATACTGACAGTCATTGCAGCTGGTCACCAATACGCTGGATTTCCTTCTGAGCACACAGGAAGGTAGAACTTGAGTGTCCTTTTTGCATTAGAGACGACCACGTGACTTGCTTTACTGACTAGAATGTGAGCAGAGCATCACATGTCACTCCTAGTTGGCAGCTTTAGGGACAAGCGCATGACTGACTGCACCTCTTCCCTGTCTGTACAGAAGCCTCTTTTGAGATGAAGCCTCTGTCCTTCTAGGAAATGAAACCGCTGTCAGCTTAGATCCTTAAGTACCTACGATGGGCGAAAAGCCCCACCTCATGCTGACCTGTGGTGGACATACATTGTGAGCAAGAAACAGCCTTGGTTATTTGAAGCCCTGGGATCTTGAGGGGTCTTCACAGCACGTCCTCACTTGTCTTCCCTGAAACAACAACAAACACAAAGTATGAAACCGTGGGTCCTTCTCATCACGCCTGGTCCCCTGGGTAAGGAGTGAGGAACGAGCATCATCCAGGTGCAGCTGGGGAACCACCTCTGTCCAAGCACAGTCTTATTCTATGCTATGGGCATAAAGGTTTGTGGCTCAGAATGACGAAAATTGATTCCCCCGGAATCAGGGCTAAACCAGACTGCAGCTCAGACCTGCTCCTGTACAGCCCCTTCCTGTCCCTCTTTCTTCCCTCGCTGCCCTTCTTCGGAGAACCCTGCCCCAACATCACTTGAACCTCAATCCCCGTTTGACCAATGTGTAAAGGACCTGGAGAAATTGAACCTCTCCTTCATCTGGCCTGAACTGGTATGATTTTCCAGGCCCTCCAGCCGCCTGTTAGCCCATTTCCTCTGGAGGCCACTTTTACTCATTTAAGCCACTCAGATTTCATGTCTCCTCACCTTGAGGTCACAGGGAAATGCCAGCATAAATCGGCTAAAGTGAATTATTGGCAAGCTCAATCTATCAGTCAAGAAACATTCTAAGTGCCGGTGCACCAGGTACAGGGAAATACCAGGCTGGATTGCGGCACTTGCTTAGACATCCTGTTCATACCTGAGGGCATGCCTGAACATCTGTGACGAAGTACATGTCAGTTCGCCACACGCATACGCACAGGGGTGCGCACACACACTCACATACATGTACATGCACACGCATGCACACAAGCACCCCTGAAGCCAGGGAAGCTGGCATTACTCAACTTTCCTGCTTGTTGAGAGCCACCTTTCTTCTGTTCTGTGGCTGGGCAAGGGGCTGCAGAGGGAATCCACCACCGATTTTCGAAATGGTCTTCCCAAGGGGCCCCACAAAAGCAAAGCTCTGAGGAAAGCTTTCATTGTGCTCGGAGTCTTGCTGTGGCTCCCCTGTGTGGCACCGTGAAGAATGCGGCACTCAGATGGGCAGTCAGAGTTGACCACCACCCCAGCACCCTGATGGCCTTGGACCTGACCACAGGACCCCTCCTCCGTCATGGGTGTGGAGGCTGAGCGCTGCCCAATTGGACCTCAGCCCAGTTCTCTGAGTACATTCCAGAAGCCCGCAGGATTTCCCCTCCCCGTGGGGCTCAGAGCGTGGAGCTGGATTCTGGGGCTTCCTTTATTTGCCTTTGCATGACTAAAAGCCTTTGCAAGGCTTGCTAGTGTGGAACAGGAGAGAAAAGAATCTTAATTAACATGAAGGCAAGAAGGGATGGTGTTTATTTCCCTATGCTTTTTACTTAATGTGAACACAGGCGCTAAGGCTCAAAATCCATGTTCATCTGTTTATACACATGTAGATATAGATACCAACACGTATACACTGTCTACCTATCTGTCATCTACCAGGAGATTTTAATAGTGAAGAGAAAACATGCTTCCAGATAGACTCCTGTTCAAGTCCAAACTCCAGCACTTACTAGTGTTGGAGTCTTACCTGCTGGTGGTGGACAAGTTGCTTTACTTCCCCCCTCCCTTTTCCCATATATAAAACTGGACCCTGCTTCATGGGGCCTTTGAAACTATTAGAGGAAGCATGTGTATTTGTTTTCTTTCCATGGTGCCTGGCACATGGTGGGTCCTGTAGAGTGGAGGCTTTTCCCAAGGTTGCTCCCTTCCTCCAAGCACACAGACACGCCTGTTACACATGAGGGCAGCTTATTTCATGCACTTCCAGGGGCCAGCACTTGTGTGTCCCTGTCGGAGGCCGTTCTCGGGCTGCTGGAGAACAGCTCTGGGGTGTGACTTGCGAGCTCCCTGCTGGTGGAGTCGTTGGTTCCCTGCTTATCCTCCTTCCCTCTGCAGTCCCCCCACGCATGTCCTGCTGACTTTTCCTGGCAACGCCATCTAACCAAATACATGTCCACAAAATCTCCTGAAGCTCTGCTTCTGAGAGACCTTCTGGAGCAGACAGGGCAGAATATCGTTCTCAAAATGACCGCTGACCTCAGGTGATCCTTTCCTTTCTCTGGATGCGCAACCTTCCCCAAGAGAATTAGGTCAATACTTAAGATAAAATTCCCTAGTATTTTGAAAATAAATTGTATCCAGGAAGAAAAGTAGTTTCAAGCAAAAATTATTCTATATCCACATTCAGACCTGAAATCATTATCACTGTTTTTTGTTTTGTTTTGAGATGGAGTCTTGCTCTGTCACCCAGGCTGGAGTGCAATGACCCAGTCTCGGCTCACTGCAACCTTTGCCTTCCAGGTTCAAGTGATTCTCCTGCCTCAGCCTCCTGAATAGCTGGGACTACAGGCCTGCACCACCATGCCTGGTTAATTTCTGTATCTTTATGAGAGAGGGGGTTTCACCATGTTGGCCAGGCTGCTCTTGAATTCCTGACCTTGAGTGATCTGCCTGCCTCGGTCTCCCAAAGTGCTGGGATTATAAGCGTGAGCATCAGTATTTTTAAAAACGAATAAAGATCCCTGTTACAGTCAATTCTGAGTAGAGCATTCTAAAATAAGTGTGTGAACCTAGATGTCTGCCCTTCTCCAGGACTCATTTAGGATGGAAGGACGGCGGAACTGGTGGCTTACACTGCAGATGAGCTCATACAGTTCCCACTCCAACCCCATTCTAGCACCTTCCAGTGCCATGGAGGCTGGAAAGCTGAACACCTCACTTCTCAGCATTCCCTGACACTAAGGCTCCCCATGTGACCTACTACAACCTACAGCAACAGGAGCGGGAGGCCCTGTGCACTGGGATGGGGTAGCTGTGCTGAAGCTTCAGCTGTCCAGGCCCTAATGTCGTGGGTGCTGAAGAGCAGGTGATGGCATTTCTGCTGAAATTGTTTAGAGTTTTTCTTGCATTTCTGGCTGCTCTGTTCATGACAGAGTTGCATCCACACCTAAATAAATACATGACTTCTCAGAGGTCTGTGAGCACCCCAATACCTTTTACTAAATCCCTTTCCACCCAGATTTACTAGAGGGTAAACTGCTGTCTGCAAGTAGGAATCTGACTGAGAAGGTGTCTGGTGGGAGTCTAGGCAAATAAATGCATGAGCACTTGCTGAGCATCCGCTGTGCGCATCACCATTTACCGCGAAGTGGACTCAGGTGGCTATTTATGAGCACTTGACCCGTGCTTAACATCGCATCTATTAACTTTTTGACCTTCAAAACAGTTCTCCATGATAGGCGGACAAACTGAACCTGAGAGAGTCTCTGTGACTTGCCTACAGTTCAGCAGATGTGAATTGTTGGAGTGGGATTTGAAGGAAGTCTCTCAGATTTCCAAGTCCACGCTCTTTCCCATCCCACACTGCCTTGTTACAAGCACTATACCAGATACACACCTATACAAGAGCAAATGTATAACAGCAGGGCAAAGGAAGACTTACTTCATGCCCTGTGGACCTTAGAAAGGCCGAGTGACATTCCCTGAGCTAAACAAATGTCTAAGAAACGAAGCAAGACCCTGAACCCAGGTCCTCTGATTTTCTCTCTAGGGCAGGTATTTCTACCTACACCACACTGCCTGGCCAGAGGCCCCCTTGGTGGAGAGAACATGCAAATTTACAAACCAGGGAGCTGAGACAAACCTACACAATATAGACCCAGGACAGTCCCAGGACTTCAAGATGGGACCTTGAGCAAAAAAAGAACCCAGGCCCCTCCTTACATGGGTGCACATGACAGAGAAATTTGCATAGTTTTCGTTAAAGAATCATCATCACCATGCCCGATGACTTTAATAAACTTCTTGAGTATAAACAAGCAGAACATTTTTCTCAGCACTGTAGATGCTTTACCCCTGACCCCCATCTGCAATCTAAATTCTTTAAGGTTGACGATGAGGTTGACTGCTACTTGGGAATGATTTTGGAATTCCAGTTAGGGTGGTAAGGACTTTGGGGTCAGAGCTGGCCCAGTTCCCATCGCCCTCCAAAATCCAGCGCTGTTGCAGACTCTTTTTATCACTCCGTTTGTCCTTTGCTTTATGCTAAAATTCCTTTGCCTTTGGCGCGTAGGATTAATGCAGTGCTAATGATACTCTTTCGACGTCAGGAGCCTGGATGTGGAGGAGACGCTCTGCATGCTGGAGGGCGTGTTTCAGCACGCCCAGAGGAGGCCTGAATTTTACCTTTGAGTTAAGTGCAGGGGTCTGGGGCTCTAGGGCTTCTCTGTGATAATGACGGTTGGTGTTGCTCATATCAGGGAAGAAAACCTTTTTTCTGTAAGCCCTATTCAGAATGTTCAATTTGAAGCCAGTAGTGCTATAGATTCTGTGACACAGTAACATTGTCTGAGGCCCTTTAGCAAACAGACTTATTTTAAGCTAAGTCAACCAAGGACTCCAGATGTCCAGGAGAGCCTGGCCTCAGGGACACATGAGGTGGCTCTCAAAGCCTCCCAGGATCTGCTCCCCTCAACTCCCTGACCACACCCATAGTGCTTCCCTGCAAGACCCCAGTCGATGCCGCAGTCTTGAATCCCTTCCCTTCCCTTAGACAGGCCAGCAATGTGTTGCTGATGAGCCTTTGCCCATGTTGCATCTTTTCTTGGAAGCTGCTCGGTTTCCTACTACTCCTCCTGTTAGTCTGTGTGCGGTCGGGCTGTGCCTGGGGACTCATTCACCCTGTTCCGGTGGTCCCAGTTGTAGCGTTAGTGGTTAGCAGTCCACTCATAGCTCTCCAGGCCTTCCAAGTGCAGTTCACAGCAGTCTGATCGCTAATAAATCTGAAGACTATCTGGAGGCCAGAGCCCGTGTACTCCACACTGGATGTGCTAGAAAATCAGCAGCTGCCCCCCACATACACACAGCAGCTCTCCCCGGTAGCTGGCAGGCCTGGTACACAAGTTTCCCGGCTCTGTTGTTCCTTGCTTGGATTCCTCTAATGACACATGGTCTCCGGGGCTCCAGGTGCCCTCCCTCAGTGGTCGCTGCTGGATAGCTCACCTGTGCTGGCTGCCTTCCCTTTCTTTCACCTCCTCATTCACTTACCAGGGTTTTTAAAATCATCTTCTACACAAACGTAATGCACCAAATTCTTGTTTCAGGGTCTGCTTCTGGGGGAAACCAACCTAAGACACCCATCATAATACCACAGCTTCCTGTCTAAACTGAGTGCCCTGATTCTAAGCTCAAGGTGGGCCACAGTGAGTTGCTTTTATTTATAGTAGTGTTCCAGTTTCCGATTCAGCATCAGTGTTCAACACACACACACACACACACACACACACACACACACATATTCCAAATGAAAAAGACACAGTACAGCCTATGGAAGAGCTTAAGCACCTGGCAGGGAAGGCATCACAGGCAAATGAATAACTCAGAGAAAAAGGGAGCACTTGAAGCATGTCCAGAGGGAGCACACAAGGGGAGTGATTCATGGTGTGCAAGGCACAGAGTCAGAGTAGGGGTTCTCCTTTATTTAAATCACTGAATAGGAAAGAAATCTTGGGAGAAAGCAAAGAGAAGCTGGGCGGGATGGGTGCACATGTCGGCTGTCCAGACCCTACTGCAAGTTGGTGCTTGCTGGAGAAACCAAAGAGAAGCTGGGCAGGATGGATGCACAGGTCTGCTGTCCAGACCCCACTGCAAGTTGGCGCTTACTCCCAGCTGCAGACTGTGGCCATCGGACGCTGCTGGCTCCTCCAGGCTGGCACGAGCTTCTGAGACCCACCTCACATAGCCAGGCCATTCCTGGTCTGGTTTGTACACCAATCTGGTGTTCTCTGCACACCATTCCCAGGGTGACAGAGCAAGGCAGGGGCACAGGCCTGACTTTTTGACCTAATTCTGACCACCCTGATGGGGACGGTGTCTCCAGAGCTCCCTGTGGAGTGGCCAGGACTTGCCAACCCTGCATTATGACCAAGTTCTGCCTTGGCCCAATTCTGCTTCCTCCCTCCTCCCTTCACAGATACTGATTCCTACTCAGAGCTGCCAGATTTAGCAAATAAAAATACAAAGTGCCAAGTTAAATTTAAATTTCAGATACACAATGAATCATTTTTGATGTTGATTATTTTTCAGCTATTGTATGGGACATACTTACATTTTAAAGAGTTATTCTTTGTCAATATGAAATTTAATTTAACTAGGTATGCTATATTTTCTCTGAACATGCCATCCCTGATAAATGGCTTTCACCCCAAACCTTATGTCAGTATTTGCTTCTGGAAACCCTGGCTGGAACGGTGCAGAAGAAGAGACTGGGAGTGGCCCATGCCCTACAGCAGTTCTCGTGGGTGAGGTGAAGGCGGGAGGTGGCGAAGGGAGTGACAGAAGGTGATTCTCAGGGGGGCAGGTCTTAAAGGCCTTTATTCTAACAAATACAGATTTTATCCTCCAGGACAGTGACAGGAACCAACAGGAGGCTCTCAGCAAGGAAAGCAGGGAAGACTCTAAGCAAAGTGGCTGGGTTTGCATTTCAGAAGGAAATATGTGTGGGAGGGCCTGGAGGTAGAGCAGACAGACCTAGGAGCACTGCATTATTTCTTGGGTCTGCAACAGTCCAAGTGAATAATGTCTAGGGAGTGAGCTAAGGTAGGGGCGTGATAATGAATAGGGGATAAGGGACTTGTGAGTTATTTAGGAATTGGGACAAAAATTCATTTGGTAGCTGACAGGATGAGAGAAGCATAAGGAAAGAGCAACCTAGGGCGTTACTCAGGTTTCTGACTTAGACCACTTTGTCACTGGGGAGCATCTGGCTTAGTTCAGTAATCGGTGTCTGCTTGCTCAGGAGTGTGGGCTCGGCTTACAAACTAGGCTTAATGAGTGCTGCAGTTCCAGTACAGCCAGAGTGAGAAGAGAAAGCAAAGGGAGGTCAGAGAGAGAAGCACGAGAAAAGTAGTGGATTGCTGGGTGCATCAAGAACACCTCATTGCTCATCACAAAGAGCAGCTTCTGGACAGGCTAGGTGGAAGCAGGGTGTCTCAAGATGGTCTTGGAGAGCAGGAAGTGGGAAAGTTCATTCCATTAACCCTTCCTACCTCCTTTCTCTCACTGTTCAAGCTCCTTTCAATGTGCATTAACTGTCTCATTGCTCTAAGCTTTGTTACCCGATTCCTCCAGGAAGCCACTGGGAAGTCAAACCCTGTATCACATGGTGCAGTCTGAGTCCCCGAGCTCCATCTGAGTCCAGGGGTTGGAGGAGAGCTGCAGGGTATCTGAGTGGATTGAGCTTGAGTCACAGGGGAGCTGTAATTCTTCATGGTGCATAAAACAGAGTCTATAAAAAAAAAAAAAACCCAGTCCAGGGGAGCCCAAGAGAGCTATCAGCTTTAGGAGATAAGACAATAGCAGATGTGGCTGGGGTAACGGAGTGATCTCCACTGAGCAGGTGGTCAAGGACTAGGGTGGAAGGAGTAGCTGAGGCCCTTGAGTCCTGAAACTCACCTTCACACAGTTTGATGAGCAGCATGATGAGGTCTGCTCTGAGCAACCCAGGGGGCTCTAGGAGCCAACCTAGAGTGTCCCACGCTACACGGGAAAGCTGGTTTGTGGGTTATCCATTAGGAATGCAGGTGTAGCGATGGGCTACAGTCAAAGAGAGATAGCAATGCAATAAGAAGTACCGCATCCACAGAGCCTGGAAGGCGCTGACATGCAAGACGTGTGAGATTCAATCAATAGAACCAAGAAGGGATGGTCAGCACACACCCAAACCCGCAGAAAAGAAGGGGGCACAAGGTGGTAAAGCTCAGGTCTGGAGGGGCAGACGGGCAACCAGGTGAAGGCTCAGGAAGGTCAAGGAGCCAGATGAGAAGGAGAAATTCTCATGGGGCTTGGCATGGAGATATTCAGTGACCTACATCAGCATGATACATTCAAAGAATAGATTTGGTATATTCTAACTAGTAGTTTCTGTCAATAACTAAAAATAAGAAAAATGAGCTGCAGTTGAAGCCACAGCTACTGAAGTTCAAGCAATCTCTCCTCTCTCCCCCAGTTTAGACCTTTTGCAGTTTAATGAAGAAGCAGAAAAAGATCTTGAGACAGAAAAATCTCTCAGCCTTACAGCAAAGCAAAGAACGCAGCAATGTTCTTTGGATTTGGTGCCTGTCTCTGACAGTGTTGGGGGATTTAAAGAAAGCCTTCACTTTTCAGAAATGAAACCAAGAAAAATAAAGGGAGAGAAACTGCTGGGGTCCTTGAATAGCCCTAGGAAATGCTATCTAAAGCCACCCCGGTCTTTAGGGCTTTCTCTATAAACAAGTTCGTCTATTTCTGAAACTTTTTTTATCAACCTCACAGGCATCGGAAAGATGACGACTTGCCAGGACTGAGACAAAATCCTTCACTCTTTCACACATTTATCTGAGCATTTCCAAAAATAGGAAAGCGTTTTCCACTTGCTTCAAGAGGCGGAGGGCTGAGGGAGACAAGTGGAGTTGAGAGACCGTCAGAGAGAGGCAGGCTCCGGCACTCAACCTCAGGAGAGGCCCTGCTGAGAGATCTAACCTCTCAGCAGCCTCCTGGGCCACATCACAGCTCCTAGGGTCTTGGAGTCCAGCATCAAATGACATTTCTTAGTATCATGTGTTTTATGTACATCCTGCTCAAGATCCCAGGATGGTGTCCAATTCTTCATATTTTAGCCTGGGAGTATCAGATTCAAAATCTTTATGGAAGCAATGACTTATGAATCACAAAATAGTCAAATTAAATCTTTCACTTCAGCTGATTTCTAAGTGTATGGAGCAAGGATCCAGATTGACAAAAACTCTGTTCACACTGGGATTCGGGAATTTATAAGCATCTCTAGTGCACTGGAGCACTGCCAGGAGCTATTCATCTGAGACCCCAGTAAAGCCCTAAGCAGGACGTCCTGGAAAGACAAATGTGCTTCAGGATGATTCTGCTCGCCCTCCTCTTGGCTCCTTTCCAGTCCATCTTGCATGACTTACTTCTAAGTCCTAGCAGGAGGTGGGGAGTGCACCAATAGCAAAGAAACACTCGAAAGGGCTAAGCCTGGGTAGCCAGTGACGTGGGCAAAGAACCAGTGATTCAGCAAACCGCCCTGATGACACTGGGGCTCGGCCTTGCTGGCACCAGCATCCCTAACTGGCATCATTCAATGTGACAGGCATGATTCCTTTGGGAGGTATTCCCAGAACAGGTGATACCACCACCACTTGCTGGAGTTTGTGTAGATGTTACATGACATCCACTTCAGGTGGGGACCTAACAGGGAAAAATGGCAGACCCCAGGTGTGTTGCCAAAGAGAGTTTAATATACGTGCTACTGGGAAATGTGAGAACAGAAGGTTGAAAAACACAAGACTTTCTAAACCCGGACCAGTGCATCCTGGGTGCAATAACAGTGGGGATCCATCACTCTTCCAGGCATCAAGAAGCAGAGAAGTAGACCTGGCTGAGTACAGATATTGCATTCTGAATTAGTTGTCTAATTTGGAGTAAGAAACAACTTTAAAGCTTAGCATATTAAAAAAAAAAACATTTGCCATCTCACACCATTTCTGAGGGTCAGAAACTTGAGAGTAGTTTAATAGGGTCATGCTGGCACATGGTCTCTCAAGAAGATCCAGTGAAGACATTGGCTGGGGCCACTGTCATCTGAAGGCCTGACTGGAGCTGCAGGCTTGGCTTCCAAGATGGCACATTCCCATGGCTGCTGGCTGGAGGTCTGAGTTCTTTGTTGCCTGCTGGCCTGAGAGCTCATTTCTGGGCCACGTGGGCCTCTCCACAGGGATGCTTGAGTGTCTTCTCAATGTGGTAGCTGGCATCCCCCAGCGTCAATGATTCAAGAGAAAGACAGAACAGGGCAGAAAACACAATGTCCTTTATGATCTAGCATTGGAAGTGACAACTCTACGCATGCCTTAATTTATTCATTACAAATGGGTCATTAAGTTTACCCCAGGCTTAAGATAAGAGAAAATGTATTCTATCCTTTGAAGGAAAGGATACTAAAAATTCACAGATACACATTAAAATCATTACACTCCAAAGTCTTCATCAACCATACAGGTAGATTTGAAGTTTGAAATTACTCACTGATACAGTTTTTAAAATACCAAGGCAAAGTCTGCAATCGGGACAGGACCTGAATCTTTCCTTCTGTTCGGGATTATGAAAGATTCCAGTTGAGTGTTGGTGGCCTTCTTATTACAACAGCTGAATCTCAGGTAGCTTTTCCTAAATGTCACTGCACCCTGTGGTTTCCAAAAAGGTTCCAATTGATGGGAGGGTGTTCAGCTCTTGCTTCTGAAGGAAAACAGGAATGAGAACATGATTTGTACTGGGTAAATAAAAATGGACAGGGCGGAACTCACATTCAGATTCTCGGCCTTCTAGTGCAAGTTATTACATTTTTCCTCATAGATGTAATAGCTCAACCTGCACCCAAAGGGCCAGGATAGACCCCACATCTCACTGTACCTGCTCCTTAATAGATCTAACCTATTCATATAGAAAAACCACTCAGGATCAAGGTTTCTGACTGGAAGTCAGAGAATTGATTGTGAGTCCCATCCCGTCTCTGCCTGTGAATTGAGCAGGTTTAACTCATGTCCTCATCCTATTTTCCTTACTGATCAAATGAAAATGATATATAGATTCACCTTCAAAATCATAGAACATGAGAACAAGGTGACATATTACCATAGTCACTATTATTGTTCCTAAAGTCATCAAAGTTCAAGAAACTTCGGGGAAAAAAAAGTAGCAATTATCATTAACTTCATCACCCAAAAGCCACCAGAGGTTTCCAAAACGTATCCTATCTGAAAGAAAAAGAAGCTAATGAACAAGTATCAGATACCATTTTAGGGCTTTAGGCTGGTGTCAAGGCCAATGCATGGTAGACATTAGAATCGTGGGGGGAAGGCTTGGGAGATATTTTCTTTCTATAACTCCCAAAAATACTCAGTGAGATAACAATGACAAGTTCATTTACTAACCGTTGTTTGATAATCAATACTGCACAATCTGTGAAAGGATAAAGACACCTGGAAACAAATCTAAGGAACCAAAGCCGATTACAGGTGCCTGTGGAAGGTTTCCTTTGACGCAGTTTCCATTACACGTGAGTGGAGATGTCGTCCACACCAATCCATTCCAATCAGCGCTCCACCCTGGCGTGACTTCCGGCTCTTCGGCACCTGTGAGATGTAAGTGGGTCTTTTGGCATTCACTCCTATAAACACTTCCATAAAAGTTTCATTTGTAGCTAGTAAAGTGCAGTGTAATGCCCAGAATGAGTAAGCTATGGCATTCAGCCAGGGATTGAATTCCTGCTTCAAATGAAGAGAAAGCAGACAGCAAGTTATGCTTACAACATTCCTGTCCCTGTGCAGAATCTCACATGCCTTTCCCGGGAGGAGAAGCTGATGAACCTGCAGCTGGGAAGGTTTTGGAATGCCAAGCAGTGCCAGCTCTGATGCCCACGCAGAGAAACACTCATGCCCTCTGAGAATTGAGTGTCTTTCCAATCTGCTAATTTAGCAATGTTGCAAAATTAGTTTCCAGAGGACATAATAAATTACCAATTGTTCCATTTAAATGTGCACAAAAGGCACTGTTAGGATGTAAAACTTTTTATGGATAAGCAGGCATGTTATCAATATTTATTTGATCTCTAACATGGAGGAATCATCTGAACTCTGACACCTGTAAATGCTAGTCTAGACTTGCTGTGTTTGTGATATGGCCTTGCACTTCTTTTAACACCAAAATCCAAGTTTCCACTTGAACTTGAATTTGTCACTGGGTTTTAAGAGTTATGGCACTTGAAATTTATTCTTTTCATTGTTTTGACATATACTTCTTAACTATTTTCACCATATTGTGCAATAGATTCCAAAATTGTATGTTTCCTTCTAATGGAAACTTTGCACCTTTTGATCAGTATCTCCTCATTCCTTCTCCCATCCCACAACCTCTGGTAGCCACCATTGTAATCTCTGTCGTTGAGTTCGACAGTTTTAGATTCCACATGTAAGTGGGATCACGTAGAGTTTGTCTTTCTGTGCCTGGCTTATTCCACTTAGCATAATATCCTCCACGTTCATGTACGTTGTCACAAATGACTGAATTTCCTTCTTTTTAAGGCCAAATAATATTTCCAAAAAAGTGATAATACTAACGATCTCCCTCTTTTGGGGACAGTGTAATGTGCAAATAGTCCAGGGTTGCAGACTCTCTCATTGTCTGCCACTCTCTGAGCAATTTGGGGCAAGTCATTCCACTGTGTCATCCATCTATTCAGTCAGAAACATTGATTGAGCACACACTGTGCTAGACAGGTTTCTCAGCATCAAAAATATTGCAGTGGAGAAGACCAACAATAATGGAAAAAGCGTGTGTGTGTGTGTGTGTGTGTGTGTGTGTGTGTGTGAGAGAGAGAGAGAGAGAGAGAGAGAGAGAGAGAGAGAGAGAGAAGAGAGAGAGAAAGAAATTATGAATGAGGGGATGTAAAAGACTATCCCTCTTGGGTGGCTTTACATTTAAGCTAAGATCTGAGCAACATGAAGAAGCCTACCTTGCAGAGATCAAGGTCAATGGCATTCCTTGGTAAGGACATAACTAGTGCCAAGCCTGGAAACAAGCATGAACTTGTGTTGGTGTAGGCTGCTGAAACTGCAACTTGGAGACAAGAGCAGAAGGGTGGGCAAAGCTGAGACCAAGTAGGATAAGTGAACGCAGACAAGGGCTTGGAGTGTATTCTAAGCAACAGGACATGGTTGTTGGAAAGTCTAAAGTAAAGTAATGTGATCCATGCTTCTAAAAAATCTCCTTGTGCCTCCATGGGACTAAAACATACAGAGCAAGGGCTGAACCAGGATGTGAGTTAGGAGACTGCAGACTCTTCCAGCAGGATGTTCTAGAAGCTTCGACTAAGGTAGTGAGAGTTCACAGAAGTGAAGGATTCAGGATGTCTATATACGTGGGAAAGGAAGACTTGCTGGCATGAGAGAAGAAGAGAATTTTGAGAGGTTGCATAGACTTTTGGCTTTAGCAAAGAAAGAATCAACTTTGGATATTGTTTGCAGAAATGAAGTGATAAATATTCTAGGTAGATTGGTGGGACAGACCTGAAGTTCTGTTTGGGCCATGACATGTTCCCTGCAGACACCCATGAAGAGTTGGGTTTATGGGTTTAGCTGAGAGGGGCAGGTAGACATTTCGGAGTCTTTTCATGTAGAGGATTTGAGGCCTCAGGCCTGAATGTCATCACTCAGAGTCTGCAGATAAAGAAGGAAAGGGTGCCTGGAAAAGAACACTCCAGCACTTGAAGGATGAGTGGAGGAGAGCATAAGGAAAAGCACTGAAGGAGGCAGGGGATCTACCAAGGGAAGAAAGCGTGTCAGGAAGAGGAGCAGTTGCTGAGTGGTTGCCCAGTTTCTGCCAGGGTTATGGGGAATAAAAGAAACTGGCGGTTGAACTTAGAAACACAAAGATCTTGGTGTTTATAAAGAGTCCTTTATTTTTTTGAGATGTAGTCTTGCTCTGTCACCCAGGGTGGAGTGCAGCAGTATGATCCTGGCTCACCACAACCTCCGCCTCCTGGGTTCAAGCAATTCTCCTGCCACAGCCTCCTGAGTAGCTGGGATTACAGGCATGTGCCACTGGCCTGGCTAATTTTTTTGTATTTTATTTGCATTTTTTTAGTAGAGGCAGGGTTTCATCATGTTGGTCAGACTGGTCTTGAACTCCTGACCTCAGGTAATCCGCCCGCCTCAGCTTCCCAAAGTGCTGGAATTACAGGTGCCACCACGCTCGGTCCATGAAGAGTCTTGATGGAGTGGTGGAGTGAGCCGAAGAGAATGAGAGGTGAGTATAATCAGAACTCTTGAGAGGCTATAATGTAGAGGGTAAAGGACCAACGCTGGCCGAGGAGCAATAAGAGACCAGGAAAAAGGCCTCTCTGCATGGAAGATACTAGAACACGTTTATCTGCTGATGGAAATGGCCTAGAAAAGAAAGGAGACATTGTTTATTGTTTCCAGAGAAAGGGAACAACTACGGAAGGGAGGTCCTGAGGCTGTGAGAATAGATGTGGTCCAGGCCATGTCAGGAGGGGCTGGCTTCCATGAGACTACCCCAGGAACAGAAGAAGACAAAAAAGACTTGGTCCATTTGCCAGCAGATATATGGGTGGTACCCTGAGGCTGTTACAATGAGTCGCTTCCATTTTCTCAGTACAGTATGAAGCTGGGTCATTAGCTGGCAGTTGCCTTATGCTTAAAATGAGAGGGCTGAGACTTTTTTTTAACAAATTTTATTTTCTAGAGCAGTTTTAGGTTCACTGAAAATGAATACAAAAGTACAGAGTTCCTATATACCCCTGACTCCCACACCTGCACAGCCTCTCACAGTATCAGCATCTCGCACCAGAGTGGTGCATTTGCCACAGTCCAGGAACCTACTAATACACCATTTTCACCCAAAGTCCATGTTTACATTAAGATTCACTCTTAGTGCTGTACATCGAATACATTTGTATTCAGTATAGATGTGTCCAACATTGCGGTACTCTACAGAATAGTTTTCACTGCCCTAAATTTATGTCTGCTCCATCTATTCATTCCTCCCTCCCCCAACCACTGGCAAGCACTGATCTTTTCATTATCCACATAGTTTTACCTTCTTCAGAATGCCATGTAGTTGGAGCAGTTTAGTATGTAGCCCTTTCAGATTGGCTTCTCTCACTTGACTGCACACATTTAAGGCTCCTTCATGTATACACAGCTGCATAGCTCATTTCTAACTGCTCTATATTATTTCATTGTCTGAATGTTTCACAGTTTATTTATCCATTCACTTGCTGAAGGACATCTTGGTTCCTTCAAAGTTTTGGCCATTATGAATAAAGTTGCTGTAAACACCTGTGTGAAGGTTTTAGTATGCACATAGTTTTCAAGTCATTTGAGAAAATACCTAGGATCATGATTGCTGAATCATATGTTAACAATATATTTAGTTTTGTAAGAAATCACCAAACCACCTTCCAAAGTAGTTGTCCCCTTCTGCATTCTCAGCAGCAGTGAATGAGAGTTTCCATTCCTCTACATCCCAGCCAAATTTGTTGGTTCAGTGCTCTGGATTTTTATTCTAATGAGTATGATGTCTCATTATTGTTTAATTTACGATTCTCTAATGACATATGATGTGCAGTATCTTCTCATATCCTTGTTTATCATATGTATACCTTTGCAAAGTGTCTGCTTCAGTCTCTGACTCATTTTTAAATTGAGTTGTTTCCTTACTGTTGAGTTTAATGGTTCTTTGTATATTTTGGGTAACAATCCTTTATTAGATGTGTCCTTTGCAAATATTCTCTCTCAATCTGCAGCTTGTCTTCTCATTTTCTTAATTTGCAAATATTCTCTCTCAATCTGCAGCTTGTCTTCTCATTTTCTTAATTGTGTCTTTTACCAAGCAGAAATTTTTAATTTTAATACAGTCTAACTTATTTTTAATGGGTTTTGCCTTTGATGTTATATTGCCATACCGAAGTCATTGATTTTTTCCTATTATTTTCTGGAAGTTTTATAATTTTGCATTTTACATTTAGGTCTATGATCTATTGAGTTAATTTTTGTGAAGGATGTAAGGTCTGATCTAGATTCACTTTTTTACACAAAAATGTCCAGTTGTTCCGGCACCATTTATTGAAAAGATAACATTTCCCCATTGCATCACCTGTGCTCCTTAATCAAAGACTGATTGACTGCGTTAATGTGGGTCTATTCCTGAGGTCTCCGTTCCATTCCTTCGAAGTATTTGTTTATCCTTTCATCAATACCCCACCATCTTCTTTCAGTAAGTCTTGAAGTTGGTAGTGTAAGTATTCTGACTTTCTTCTTCTCTTTCAATATTGAGTTGGTTATTCTGGGTCTTTTGCCTCTTCATATAAACTTAGAATCAATTAGTTCATGTAACAAAAATAACTTGCTGGAATTTTGATTGGGATTGCATTGAATGCACCAGTCCAGTGAGAAAGAACTGACACTTTGAAAATATTCAGTTGTCCTATCTATAAACATTGAATATCTTTTTATTTATCTAGTCTTTTGATTTCATCAAAGTTTTGTTATTTTTCTGATATAAACTTTCTACATATTTTGTTAGATCTGTACCTAAATATTTCAATTTGGGGCTGATAATGTAAATGGTAATGTGTTTTCATTTTAACTTCCACTCACTCATTGGTTGCTGGCATATAGGAAAGTGATTGACTTTTGTATACTAACCTTGTATCCTGCATGCTTGCTATAAAATTATAAAGTTTCAGTTATTCTGTTGATTCTTTCAGATTTTCTACATAGACAAACATATATATCATCTGTAAAGACAATTTTGTTTCTTCCATCCTAATATATGTACCTTTTATTGCCAAACTGCTATTTTTGAGGTTCATTAAAACACCAACATGTTATAATATATCCTAATAAAGGATTCTTTGTTATTTACAAATACACCAAAAAAGTGTATTAAATATTGAAATTTTATATAAGTCAAAAGTAATAGGTGAGGACAAATATGATATGATTCCATATATAAGAGATATTGAGGGTAGTGAAATTCATAGAGCCGAAAGCAGAATGGTGGATGCCAGGGACTGGAGGAAGGGAG
>CM052652.1:147762443-147780900 GCA_028533165.1 Leontopithecus rosalia | reverse complement strand
TGGGGACCTCCCTCACAGGGTCACAGGCTCCTTGGTTTGGGGACCTCCCTCACAGAGTCACAGGCTCCTCGGTTTGGGAACCTCCCTCACAGAGTCACAGGCTCCTTGGTTTGGGGACCTGCATGTCGTGCGTCCACAGTTCTAAACACAGCACCTGGGCTATGGGAGTATTCAATAAGGATTCTGGGATAAAACAACAATGAGCAATGAAGTAAAGGAATGGGCATTAGACTAATGCAGGTTAGCAATAAAAGGTTTGAATGCTATTTTCTTATTTACATAGTCCCCAGAATAGGAAAAAGAGTGAGATGAAAGATACAAAAAAAGATAGTAAGCCTATGAATATAGCTCTAACAAAACATCACAGAGAAAAAATTACCAAGCAGCTCCGCCAGGTTGACAGCCAGATGAATTCAGTGACGGCACCGATGTTTTGAAAATCACATTTGAGAAACAATCCAGTATTGTTGACCCACTTACCTTTGTTGATGTGAAGCCTCAGGCAGGTATCACTGCCTCCTGGTGCTTCTGAGAGGCCAGTACTGGCTCCAGATCTGCAGGGACTGACCTGCCCTCCTTCCCTGATGCCTCTGGAGGGGCTACCAGGTTGACTGAACGGAGGCGTGAGCTCTGAGAACTGGACCTGACCTCTGCCACAGGGAAGTCAGGCAGGTGAGACAGGCTTTCCCAAAATGAAATTGTCCATAAGGACGGGATCTGTCTTTCTCTAGCTGCTGCCCAACCTACATAATGAGTGCTCAATGGAGTCTCCTATTCACTGAGCATCTTCTTCATTATTAACATTATTATTATTTTTTGAGGTGGAGTCTCTCTCTGTCACCCAGGCTGCAGTGCAGTGGCATGATCTCAGCTCACTGCAACCCCTTCCTCCCAGGTTCAAGCGATCCTCCTGCCTCAGCCTCCCAAGTAGCCGGGATTACAGGCATGCACCAACACATCCAGCTAATTTTTGTATTTTTAGTAAAGATGGGGTTTCACCATATTGGCTTGGAAGGTCTCGATCTCCTGACCTTGTGATCCACCTGCCTCAGCCTCCCAAAGTGCTGGGATTACAGGCTTGAGCCACCACACCCGTGAGCACCTTTTTTTGAGGCAGACATTTATAGCTGGACAGCTGGCACTCAGCCTGCAATGGTTGAGCTCATAAGCACAGCACAGTGTGGAAGTTGATCTGCAGAGTTGTTAAACAACTTGCCTTCATTACTCTAAGTGGAGTAACTGGAATGGAAACCAAATACCGCATGTTCTGACTTACAAGTGGGAGCTAAGCTGTGAGTGTGCAGAGGCATGCAGAGTGGTGTAATGGACTCTGAAGACTCAGAAAAGAGAGTGTGGGAGGGGGTGAGAGACAAAAAACTATACATCGGATACAGCTGGGTGCACTAATTCACACCTGTAATCCTAGCACTTTGGGAGGCCGAGGCCGGGGGATCACTTGAGGTCTGAAGTCCAAAACCAGCTCGGCCATCATGGTGAAACCCTGTCTTTACCAAAAGTACAAAAAATTAACTGGGCATGGCGGTGTGCACCTGTAATTCCAGCTACTCGGGAGGCTGTGGCAGGAGAATGACTTGAACCTGGAGGTGGAGGTTGCAGAGAGCCAAGATCATGCCACTGCACTCCAGCCTCAGTGACCGAGCAAGACTCCATCTCAAAAAAAGAAAAAGAAAAAGAAAAAAAAGAAAAAAACAACAACTATATATTGGGTACAATGCACAGTACTCTGGTGATGGGTGCACAAGAACCTCAGACTTCCTCGCTATATAGTTCATCCAGGTAACCAAAAACCACGTGTACCCCAAAAGCTATTGAAATAAAGAAAAATTATTTTAAAAAAATTTGTTTTTGCCTAGGGTCACATGGCCCAGTAAAGCGCCTGTCTATCCCAAAGCCCGTGCTTTGCTGGCACCTGTGTTCTGTTTCAGCAGATCTCGGCAAGGCAGCCCTGAACCCAGTCCACCAGCCCTGACCTCACAGGAAAGGTTGCTTCCCCATGGCCCAAGGATTAGTGGACGGGATACACCACTGCGGATTCTCTAGTGTTCACGACTTTTCTTTTGTGTCCCGAACACTTTCTCCTTCCTTATCCCACGTCTCTTCTTTCCATGCCCTTCAAGTTGCTTTGAAGCACTCACCGCAGCATGAGGGACTGGAGCAATCTGGCTGAGCAGGTGCCCTGTAGGCTCCATGGCAGCCCTTGGCAGCCCTGCTCTGCTGGTGGGCCCCCACTTGGTCAGGTCTGTACTCAGCTGCTTGGGAGACTAAGTGGCAGCTGGCATTGCCCTGGGATGGCTGTGGCTGCAATGGCACAGAGGCTGGACCGTCCCCATCAGAAGCCTTCCCAGCAGTGCCTCACCCCCTTCATGGATGTCCCTGAGAGTCGGCCTCTCCACTAGCTCTGAGCTCCTCTTCCTTCCCCTTGGGACAGCCTCACTTTTCCTTCAGGAAAGGCAAGGCCCTTGGGCAGGAAGTCCCACACCCAGTGGAACAAGCCCTTGAGGGAGCCTTTGACTGTGCTGTCAGCCTCAAAAGGCGACAGGGACGGACTGTAGCAGGAACGTGCGGGAATGGGTCATGTCAGTCCAAGAAGACGTAAGCTTAAGGAAGTGATCACTTGACATTTTATATACAAAAAGGTCATGATTAAAGAGAGTCATGAGGACTTCCCTAAATATCTAAAACCCACTGGATAAAGTCTGACAAGCCTATGTCATGTATCATGTATTGTTGTGAGCCTTATCATGGTGTAGAAAGAGCGGAATATTCTAGAGGTCATAACCTTCCTTTCCAAACTTTCGCTCTTTCTATTCGCTTTCTATTTTCATACACTGGTACAGTGCTTTTCCAATAACCATCATTTCCATCATTCGTGTAAGTCACAAAGTCCTTTCTGTTTCACTATTTTTATGCTCATCTTGTTCCCAAGAAACAGATTTGTTTTTTTTTTTTTTGGAAGGCAGCAAAAGACCCATTGCATAACCCATCCTTTGTAAATCCTCAAAAGGGGCCAACATTTGTATCATTTTCATTGTTTAGGCTCCATTCTTTCCCCTTTAAACCATCTATGCCTAATCTGTTCTATTCGAGTCCTCTATGGGTAATTTGTTCTTCACATACCATTTCAGGAGGAAAAAAATCTGTTGTATAAAAACACTTAAGAAACAGACAACTCTGGCCGGGTGCGGTGGCTCACGCCTGTAATCCCAGCACTTTGGGAGGCCGAGGCGGGTGGATCACGAGGTCAAGAGATCGAGACCATCCTGGTCAACGTGGCGAAACCCCGTCCCTACTAAATATACAAAAAATTAGCTGGGCACGGTGGCGCGTGCCTGTAATCCCAGCTACTCGGGAGGCTGAGGCAGGGGAATTGCCTGAACCCAGGAGGCGGAGGTTGTAGTGAACCGAGATCGCGCCATTGTGCTCGAGCCTGGGTAACAAGGGTGAAACTCCATCTAAAAAAACAGAAAAAAAAGAAACAGACAACACAACTTTAAAAAAAAATGAGCAAAGGAACCTGAATAGATACTTCACAAAACAACATATTTAAGTAGCCAGTAAACAAAATATGAAAAAAATGTTCCACCTCATCAACCATCAGGAAAATGGAAAGGGAAGCCAGGATGAGCTGTTGTCACTGTCAAAGACAAACAGCCAGACACTCGGTAAAGGGACAAGGACCGATTTTAGTAATAACTAGGGAAATAGGGAAAAGAGTCCCGCATGAAGGGACCGCAACTTCCATTTGTACAAGGTGAACCTGCATTTTAAAGGGAGAGTGAATGAAGGAGTAGGAGGAAGGCAGGCAGGGCAGAAAAGCGAAAATTCACAGTCAGCCAGTATAAACGGGACCAGGCTGACAGTCCTCAGCGTTAGAGTCCCATCCTCCTGAGACGGGGGCTACGAGACAGAAGTCCTATCCTCATATATTGGCTGGAACAAACACTAAATTCTTTTAACAGCCTTTAGTTTTCCCAGGCAGGCAGTTTGAGTAGGGGCTAGCGTCCTCTTGGGGATGTGGCTTTGCGCTGTTAGAAACTCTGCTTGTGTTTGTTCAAGGATTTATTGGTCAAGGTCGAGGTCTACTGAGAGGAGAACTCAGAGGGTCCTGCCTTAAATTCAATCAAGAAGGTAATCTTTGTAACCATATATCAAAATGGGCTTAGAAAAGATAACAGTATTCATAAGGATGTGCAATGAGTGGAATTCATACACTTTGGAAAGTTACTTGGGGACATTTCCAAAAGCTAAACTGTACCTACCATACTGTCTAGACATTTTACAGAGGAGTGGTATGTTACCAGAAACAGGGGCAAAAATCTTCGCAACAGCATTATTAGTAATAGCTAAAGCATAGAAATAATCCATATTAACACAGGCAGCAAAATAAATCCACATTCACCATGGAACACTGCAAAAAGAAATGATGACTGCAACATAGCAATATCATGGCAGGGTACACAGGCAGTACCCTGAGCAAAAGAAATCAGACAGGAAAGAGCACACACTGTGTGGAAGATCGTGTGAAATTGGAGAACCAGCTAAAGATGGAATACTACACAGCCAGAAAAAAGAACAAGGTCATGATCTTTACAGCAGTAAGAAGCGAGCTGGAGGTCATTATCTTGAGTGAACTAACATAGGAAGAGAAAACCAAATGCCTCGTGTTCTCACTCAGAAGTGAGAGCTAAGCACTGAGTACACATGGACACAAAGAAGGAACAACAGACGCCCAGGACTACCTGAAGGTGGAGGGTGGGAAGAGAGTGAGGATTGAAAAGCCGCCTGTTGAGTATGTGCTTATCCGCTGGGTGACAACATAATCTGCTCACCAAATCCCCAAGACACATAATTTACCTATAGAACAAACCTGCACATGAACCCCTGAAACCAACATAAGTTTTTTATTAAAAAAAAAAAAGAACAAGCTAAAACACCTGTGTTGAGAGACACCAGAACACAGATTCCCTCTGGAAGGTGGGTGCTGATTAGAAGGAACAAGAGGAGGGGGCAGCTGGGAATGTCCGCATCTTGATCTGAGCAGAGCAACCTGACTCTAGATAGGCACATTAAACATTCATGAAGCTATAAAATTCAATCAGTGTCCAGTAGGTCAGGCATTTTAAGCCTCAGTTGTTTTTTTTTAAACAAAAAAAAACAACGGTCAGAAATGTAAGGCATTATCAGTTAAATATAACATGCAGAACTTGTTTGTATCCTGTCTGAACAAAATCCATTAAAAAACATTTATGGAAATGGCAAGTCTCACTTGAAGCTTCCTATGTAATGTTAGCGATGGTTACAGTTTTGTGTACTCGGTATCACAGTTATGCGTTTATATTCGCTGATCCATTAGAATATCTGCTAAAGGATGAAATGAGATGATATTTGGAATTTGCCTCAAAACAGTCCAGAGAGGCCTCACAGGAGGGCTGAATGTCATAGAGGACACAGCTCAGGAGGACCTCAGCTATAAATGCATGGGCGTTGATGCATGCAATTGCTGGAAATTTTCCATAATAAAATAATGTCTTTTAAATCTGGCTTTGGGGAAGGTCAGAAGAGAAAAAAATATCTAAAAATAAAATTTTTATTTTAAAAGCAAGTCCAGTTTTGCTTTATCATGCTGCGAGACATGCTACATGGGATTGAAACAATGTCAGGGCACCCCGCCCCGCTTCTCCCTCCCTCCCAGCACGTGGGATCACCCTCCAGGGACAGGAGAAAGCAGAGTGTGAGTCCTCTTCCCGACAGGAGGACTCCCCCAGTCAGGAAGGCAGGAAGCGTCTCTCCCCAAGCCTCTGGGGAGCTTTCTCTGAGAGACCGCCCTGGGATTGTTATATATTTACCTTAGCTCAGCACAGTCTCCACCCTGGCTTCCCTTGTCCTTGAAAAGGAGACAGAAGAATATCTTAGCTGACTAGCCCTATGTGTACTCCAGGCTTCCAGAGCATCTTTGCAACAGGGGCCTCTGTGATATGCTTCTTCCAGATGAAGATGTTTGCAAGGCTTCAGCCCGAACCAGGAAGCTGCCGGCCCTCATGGGAGCTGTGCCCGTAGACCACACTTCCCCCACCACAGCTCTGCTCTAAGAAGTTCAAGAAACCACAAGATTCCCCCTGCATGTAATCTGTTCAGAGCTCTGAGAAGACCTGGAGTAAAGCAGAGTGAAACAGAAAGCATTGATGGAGGAGCACCAGGGGGCACCCCTCAAGTCCTCCTATGAATGCCCTCTTGAGGAACACTGCCCAGTAGGGTGGCCCTTGGAGCACTTGTTGTGAACCAGGATCTACCCTGGGTTCTGGGAATCAGGAGCTTCCTGAGATCACATTTCGTGCCTTCTTTATGAAGCAAGGGTCCAGGCATCATGAGGTTCACAAGGGGATCCAGGACCCTGAAAGGAGCCAGAATAATTGCATTTTTGGTGTTTTTTTCTAAGGGACAGTCTAATGTGTTCTTGGGTGTTAAATGTGAATGCATAATATCGCTTCATTCATTTACCTTTCAGTGTCGTCTCTCCCTTTAAAGATCTTACTTCGCAAATCATAAGACATACCAGACTTCCATTTTAAATCCAGGCACAAAGGAATCTCAAAAAGCAAGTGGCCCAATGGAGAATGCATGGAGAGAGAGAGGGTGGTTCACCCTTCGTGCACATGTTGCTAACCTGGAGGGGCTTGTCATTTTGGAGGTTCACATTCAGCAGAGCTTTGCACTTGGATTCCGCAGAAGGTTGAACAAACTGTCCTTGTTCCACTGTGCACCTCAGGAAAAGGTCAGCTAGCAACTCCAGATTCTACAGGTGCAGTGTCTACCACATAACCCAAGCAAGCAGGTCATCATTTAAAAGAAGAATCAAGTCTTAAACGTTTCTGTCCCACAGTTCAGACTGAGGGTTCTATTCCGAATCTGACCTGAGGCCAAAGGGAAGGGCTTGGTATCTTCTACAAAGAAGCTCAGGCTTTATATACGTATATTGTTTGTTTTTCAACTTGGCCTTACCTTTGTGTTATTTTATATATTTTATTTTCTTCATTTATATCATTTACAACTCATTTCATTGGTATTTTTCTTTGCTTTTTACACACTTTCTAGTACCACAAATTGTAGCATGCTTAGTAATAAAACATTTGGTTTCCACATCAAATAATTCATAAGACATGCCATGGTGAAAAACTGGAAACTAAGAATCACCATCATCCAAACATGCCAAAGGTAAGTACGGTTTACACAGACAGAGCTTCGAAGAGGCAGCTTTTCTGCCTTTTTAGAGTCTCAAGTCCAGTGTTCCTTCTCCCCTATGTTAGAAAGAGATCTACACTGTGATAACCTGCTTTTTGCCAGCTAAAACTAACTCTCTCTTTCTCAGACTAAAAGCTGTTCAGGCTTTATGTTCGCTGCTTGAGCCAGAGAGACTCCATCTTGGCTTCTTCATTTTAGTGATATTCCCACCATTCAGCTGGGTCAGGCTGACACTGGGCACCCAGGAATGCATTTGTTGCTAAGAGGCCGAGCTGAGTGGTAGCAGCAGAGCCTGGGAATGCAGGTGCTGCCGAGCGCCCAGAGCCCCCAGTATCTATAAGTTGTGTGTGTTTTATGACAACTTCACCCCTCGCACCTGGCACTGTTTTATTTCTCGTGTATCAGTTTATCTTTTAACTTTTTGCTTACTCTGCTTTTGTGAAAAATTCGCTTCAGCTAGATAACCCCTCCCTTTTAAAACTAAGGTATGATGGTTAAAACCATCTAACGTTTTCTTTGGGGCTGAGAGAATTTTGGGTGTTAGCCACTCTCGGCCGTTGGCTCAATAAAGGACTCATAACTCAGTCTCAGAGTGTGGCACATTCCCTGACTCCCTCAGATACAATACTGTACAGCTCAACTTGCCCGCAGTGCCTGCGAGTTTAATCCATAGCTGTAGAGCATAAATGCTCAGTTCTCCAGACTTGAGCAAAATATACTGGGGAATTGTCCTTTTACAATACATTAGCAGGAAATCTCCCTGTAGCAACTGCGGAAGGGCGTGTACCTGTGGCTATTCCACACTTCAGTGCCGCGTCCACCCAGTTCTGAGTCACTGAATTCCCTCCTTATCAGCCTCCTGACCTTCACAGCCCTGCTCCTGACCCCATCTGCACCCTCCCTCCTCATCCAACGCTGACTTCACCCAGTCCTGTAAATCCTCCAGCTTCTGACCAAATTGCATTTGTGGACGAGAAAACAGAACACAGTCTGGATTTCAAATGCAGAAAAGGAACCTTCGGCTGAACTGATCAAGAAAAAAAGGAGACAACTCTAATTTCTAATATCAAGAATGGAAGAGGAAGCAACAGATTTTGGAGACATCAAAATAATGGTCAGAGGACATTGTGGTCAGCTTGATACCAGTAAATTGCACAGCTTAGATGATACGGACAAATTCCTCGAAAAATATAACTTAAGAAATGTGTAAAAAAGGAAAAATTACTTGGGATATGAATCATCCCAGTCAAGGCTCCAGAGCTTAGCAATAAGCCCAGCAGCTTCGGGGGAAAATATGAGGAGACTGAAGAGTGGCCCTACATGGAAAGGAAATAGCTCATGTCTCAGAACTGAGTTTTGTGCAGTTTCCAGAATCAACAAAGCAGAGGTAGCCGAGTGTGTTACGTCTTTTAGATTTGGGGAGCGTATGTCTTCCATTACATCAAATGGGGAAATGTCATGCCTGACCTTCATGATTCTCACCTGTGAAGACTGAGCATGGTCTGTTTTGGTAAGTGACAGTCGGCTGGACGAGAGTGCAGAATGAGGAAGAGAAACCAGCAGCCAGAGGCCTTGGTGGAAGCCAAGAACAGCACAGCGCCCACTGAAGGACCCATGTGCCCACAGCCTCCAGCCAAGGGAAGTGGAATAGCACAGCCTTCTTTCTTTTCTCAAAGCAAAAACCACAAAAGCTACTTATATCTTCCATGTTCTGCGTAATTATTTGTCTAAAGTGTTTGCAGTTATTCAGGGATGTATTCCTTTCCACCGGAATTTCTTAGAAACTCCAACTTTTACTTCTTCCCTTTTGTTCGTCCCATTTCTTCAGTCTGTTTCTGTTATCTGGATTCTAGTGTTACTGCCACTGGAGGTCATCTTTAGTTTTCATTCCTTTCCCTCTTCTCTTACCCAGGCAAGTGAACCCCTGGGGAGTGTACGATGCCTGCTTTTGTAATGACAACCTTGACAACCTTTATAAAGAAAGAATTTGGGCTGCGATCACTGACACACAGTTTGGTAGAATGTAAAAATGCCTTTTTGTTTCTATTTTATAAACTAAATATGGAAATAAATGAGGCCAATTTAATTTGTAAAAGCCTCATAGTGGATCAGGAGTTTCACTTTTGGACTGAAATGACGTTTTAAGAATTTCCTGGACAATTAAATCTTTTTCAACTTCTCCTTCATACACATTTAATTTCCAACCTGGGACTTAGGCTTTTCCTCCACTTCCTTTGCGTGGGAGACTTTGATGAGATTTGACCTTCCAGGTTCTGTCACAGGACTTTGCTTCGTCCTCCACATGGCTTGGCACAAGATTTTTCTCTAAAGGAAAGGACATGACTATGAGAATCAATTCGTATCGTGGGCAGTAACAAGTGTGGAGAGAGAAATTTCAGAGGAGCCACAAGTCAGGTGATCGCATCACTTACCACTGTGATTGTGATACTTAAAATTATATTTTGAAGCAACTTTAAACTTAAAGAAAAGTTATACGTATTTCTACAAGTCATAAAAATTTATAAGTACAGAACCTTTCATTTTTCCTTGAAACCATTCAAGAGTAAGTTGCTAGCACAATGTCCCATTACTCCTGAATATAATAAACGTTTCCTACAAACAAGGTCATCCTTCTACATGACCACAATAGAACCATCATAATCAGGAAATTAACACTGATGTATTATCCCATCTAGTCCTGAGATTTCCTTCAGGTTTTATCAATTACTTCAGTAATATTTTTTTGTAGGAAAAGGATACAGCTCAGAATCACAGGTTGCATTTATTCAACATGTGTTTGTAATTGCCTACAATCCGGAAAATCCCCTGGTCTCCCCTTGATTTTCATGACTCCAACATTTTGAAAAGTACAAGCTATAGCATGTCCCTTAATTTTATCAGTCTAATGTTCTCTCATGATTAAATGCAGGATATGCATCTCCAGCAGGAATATCACATACACACGCTATGGTCTTCTCATTGCATCCTATCTACTTGCACATGCTTTCAACCCGTCCTATGGCTGGTGATGTTAGCTTTTGTCATCAAATTCTGGTAATGTCTGCCATATTTCTTCACTGTAAAGCCACCTTTTCTTCCTCCTTTTTAATAAATATATATATATATATATACTAAGGGGAGTATTTTTTGACTATGTAAATATTCTGTACTTTTTCAAACATGCTTGGCCCCACCTATGGCTTACAGTTTTAATTGTATAGATATTAGAGGGAAAGAAAGAAAAGAGAAAAAGGGAAAAAAGAAATCTAACTAGGACAAATATTTAAAGGTATAGATTGAGACTGTGTTGAGCAAATAAACAAATGGTCATTGGGGCAGGTAGCCTCTAAAATGGCTCTTGCTGATGCCTGTCTGCTGATATTCTCATACCTTGGTAATCTCTTTCCCTTGAGTGGTTGTTGGATCTAGTCACTTCCTTTTAAGGGACAAAATATGGCAGAAATGATAGGCTATCACTTCCTAGTTTAGATCATAAAAAGACTGTGGCTTCCATCGCCCTTGAAAACCGGCACAAGAAAAGGATGGCCTCTCTCGCCGCTCCTATTCAGCATAGTATTGGAAGTTCTGGCTGGGCAATCAGGCAAGAGAAAGAGATAAAGAGCATTCAAATAGGAAGAGATGAAGTCAAATCATCTTTGTTTGCAAATGACATGATCCTATGTCTAGAAAACCACATTGTCTCAGCTCAAAAGCTTCTTAAGCTGATAAGCAACTTCAGCAAAGTCTCAGGATACAAAATCAATGTGCAAAAGTCACAAGCATTCCTATACAGCAACAACAGGCAAGAAGAGAGGCAAATCATAAATGAACTCCCATTACCAATAGCTACAAAAAGAATAAAATGCCTAGGAATACAGCTGACAAGGGAAGTGAAGGACATCTTCAGGGAGAATTACAAACCATTGCTCATGGAAATGAGAGAAAACACAAATAGAAAAACATTCCATGCTCATGGATAGGAAGAATCAATATCATAAAAATGGCCATACTGCCCAAAGATATTTATAGTTTTAATGCTATTCCCATCAAACCACCATTAATATTCTTCAGAGAATTAGAAGAAACTATTTGAAAATTCATATGGAATCAAAGAGGAGCTTGTACAGGCAAGACAATCCTAAACAAAAAGCACAAAGCTGGAGGCATCATGCTACCAGGCTTCAAACTACACTACAAGGCTACAGTAACCAAAACAGCATGGTTCTGATACAAAAACTGACACATAGGCTAATGGAGCAGAATAGAGAACTCAGAAGTAAACCCATACATCTACAACCATCTGGTCTTTGATAGGCCTGACAAAAACAAGCAATGGAGAAAGAATTCTGTATTTAATAAATGGTGCTGAGAAAACTGTCGAGTCATATGCAGAAAATTGAACCTAGACCTCTTCATTACACTTTATACAAAACTTAACTCAATATGGATTAAAGACTTAAAGGTAAAACCCAAAACTATAAAAACCCTAAAAGAAAACTTGGGCAATACCAGTCAGGACATAGGCATGGGCAAATATGTCATGACAGAATCGCCAAAAGCAACTGAAACAAAAGCAAAAATTGATGAATGGGAATACTCAAACTAAAGAGCTTCTGCACAGCAAAAGACACTGTCATCAGAGTGAACAGGCAACCTACAGAGAGGGAGAAAATTTTGCAATCTAGCCATCTGACAAAGGTTTAATATCTAGAATCTACAAAGAACTTAAATTTACAAGAAAAAAACAAACAACCCAATCAAAAAGTGGACAAAGGACAGGAACAGACACTTCGCAAAAGAAGACATTCGAGTGTAAATTAGTTCAACCACTGTGGAAGACAGTGTGGCGCTTCCTCAAGGATCTAGAAATAGAAATATCATCTGATCCAGCAATCCCATTACTGGGTATATACCCAAAGGATTATAAATCTTTCTATTATAAAGACACATGCACATGTATGTTCATTACAGCATCATTTACAATAGCAAAGACTTGGAACCAACCCAAATGCCCATCAATGATAGAATGGACAAAGAAAATGTGGCACATCTACACTAGGGAATACTATGCAGCAATAAAAACATGATGCATTTGTGTCCTTTGTAGGGACATGGATGAATCTGGAAACCATCATTCTCGGCAAACTGACACAAGAACAGAAAATCAAACACCATGTGTTCTTACTCATAGGTGGGTGTTGAACAATGGGAACACACGGACACAGGGAGGGGAGCATCAAACTCCGGGGTCTGTTGGGAGTGGTGGCTAGAGGAGGGACAATGGAGGAGTGAGGAGGTTGTGGAGTGATAACATGGGGAGAGATGCCAGAAGTAAGTGATTGGGGTATGGAGGTGGCAAACCACCTTGCCATGTATGTACCTATGCAACGATCCTGGATGATCTGCACATGTACCCCAAAACCTAAAGTACAATTAAAAAAAACATTCATGCAGTCAACAAATTTATGAAAAAAAATACCCTCAGTATCATTGATCATTAGTGAAATGCAAATCAAAATCACAATAAGGTACCATCTTATGCCAGTCAGAATGGCAAGTATTAAAAAGTCAAGAAACAACAGATGCTGGCAAAGGTGTGCAGAAATAGAAACACTTTTACACTGTTGGTGGGAACGTAAATTAATTCAGCCATTGTGCAAGACAGTGTGGTGATTCCTCAAAGATCTAAAATGAGAAACATCACTGGACCCAACAATCCTATTACTGAATATATGTCCAAATGAATATAAATCATTCTGTTACAAAAATATATGCACACGAATGTTCATTTCAGCACTATTCACAATAGCAAATACATGGAATCAACCCAAATGCCCAGGCAATTATAGACTGTATAAAGTCAATGATAGACTGGAATCAACCCAAATGCTCAATGATAGACTGGATGCTGAAAATGTGGTACATATACACTGTGGAATACTATACTGTCATAAAAGGGACAAGATCATGTCCTTTGCAGAGATATGAATACGGGTCATTATCCCCAGCAAACTAATGCAGGAACAGAAAACCAAACACCACATGTTCTCACTTACAAGTAGAAGCTGAACAATGAGAACATACGGGCACAGGGAGGGGAACAACGCACACTGGAGCCTGTAAGGGTGTGGGGTTGGGGGAGGGAGAGCATTGGCATTAGGAAAAGTAGCTAGTGAATGCTGGGCTTTAATACATAGGTGATGGGTTGATAGGTGCAGCAAACCACCATGGCACACGTTCACTTCTGTAACAAATCTGTTAGTTCACAGGTACCCTGGAACTTAAAAATAAAAATTACAAGGACTGTGGCTTCTGTCTTGAACTAACCCTCTCTCTCTCTCTCAGATTGCTCGCCCCAGAGTAGCAGGTAGTAAGTTGGCAAGGACCCGAGCCTGCCAACAGCCACGAGTGAGTTTCACCCTCCCCCAACTCATCAGTTCTTCAGATGACACTGCAGCCTTGGAGCGCAATTTGAAGCTTCATGAGAGCTGTTGAATCAGAGGCACCCAGCCAAGACACAGTTGGATTCCTGGTCCACAAATATTATAAATATTTGTTGTATTAATCACCTAAATTTTGGAGAAATTTGTTATACAACATAGCCAATATAGTCATCCTATCTAGAAGTCACTTATCATTATTACTCAAAGAAAGAAGCTAGGGTCAGGATAGGTGGGCTTATTTCTTGGCCTCAGCATTTTCACCAGACTCTGCCCCAAACACCATGCATGGGCCTTTGGGGTCAGAGATCTAAAGAACACCTCCTACAAGTTGTGTGACCACATTTAAACTTGTTTAACCTCTAAACATACTTTTCATGTTTAAAGTGGTATCTGGTCCATTGATCTAAACCTTTTTCCTCATCTTTGAAATGGGATCTAGCCCATTGATCCCTGAGGATGCTTAAAGGAAATAGAGTTCAGGAAAGTCCCAGCAGTCTCTGGCACATGGTGGACATTCAGTAAACATTCCATCTCATCCCTGTATCAAGCACAGTAACAGCCACTCACAGAGCAAACTAGCTTCCAACAAATGGCAGATCACAGTTCAAAGCGGATTGCAACCATTTTGCAAAAGATGAAATCCTACATTCTGTTCCTTTGTGGAATCGCTGAGGAACAACTAGAGAGAACATATGGAGTCTACTCAGACCCTAATGTCTAAAGACCTGCTTCACAGAGGTATCTCTGCTGCTACTCAAGTGGCCATAGACAGGTCAGCCTCTCAGTGCTGTGACTTTCTCAACTTCAGACAGTGCCGACTACCAGTTCCCAGTCCAGCATGTAAGGAGTTTGGAAGCTGTCACTCTGTCCTCATAACAAGCAAGAAGCTGAACAAACTACAAAGTCAATAACTTTTTTTTTTTTTTAGATGGAGTTTCGCTCTTGTTACCCAGGCTGGAGTGCAATGGTGCGATCTCGGCTCACCGCAACCTCCGCCTCCTGGATTCAGGCAATTCTCCTGCCTCAGCCTCCTGAGTAGCTGGGATTACAGGCACGTGCCTCTATGCCCAGATAATTTTTTTTGTGTTTTTAGTAGAGACGGGGTTTCACCATGTTGACCGGGATGGTCTCGATCTCTTGACCTCGTGATCCACCCGCCTCGGCCTCCCAAAGTGCTGGGATTACAGGCGTGAGCCACCACGCCCGGCCAGTCAATAACTTTTTAATAATCTCTTCCTAGAAGTAAGGTCACAAGGAAAACTGTTGCCTTTAAAAGTGTAAAGATAGTGGTACAGTGAATCACAAACCCAGACACCTCTGTGACAACCTGTGCTGTGGCAGTTAGACCTGACCCATAAGTGACAAATCTCTGGAGGTTCAGTGTGGACAAGCCAGCAAGATGAAAACGGGGTGGGAGAGTGCAGTCACAGGGAAACCTTCACAAGTTTGTAAGTTTTACCTCCAAGGGCCCAGCCTGCTTCACAGCAAAGATGAGAGAAGAATTCCTTCATGCTTCCGGCAGTGGGGAGGGAAATAGAAACCATCATGAAATACAGCAGAGCACTCTGTTCTTAACAAGGTCTGCCCTCAGGAGAACTGTTTAGCCAGAACCTAACCTAGGGTTAAGGTTTATCAGATTCTACCCTGACCGAGAGAGGCAAAATTCCAAACTCCAGCAGCTCTGCCCTTCTAAATAGAAGAGAAATGCACAATTCCTGCATTCTGTATTCATCCTCTTCCTCCTAAGAAGTGGGGAGAGTGAAAAGCACTTACAAAGTTTACAGCCCAGGGGCACAGACTCCCTGAAAGACTGAGAGCTAATCACGGGACTCTGGAACATTTCTCCTCCCCGACACCTTACGACCACATCATTACAAGTCTATTTAGAGGAGATCTTTTTGACCAGTATATTATATTCAAGTATCTAGAAGAAAATACGAGGAATATTAAAAGGGAAAACAGGACAGGCGTGGTGGCTAAAGCCTATAATCCCAGCACTTTGGGAGGCCAAGGAGGGTGGATTACGAGGTCAAGAGATCGAGACCATCCTGGTCAACATGGTGAAACTCCGTCTCTACTAAAAATATGAAAAATTAGCTGGGCATGATGGCACGTGCCTGTAATCCCAGCTATTCGGGAGGCTGAGGCAGGAGAATTGCCTGAATCCAGGAGGCGGAGGTTGCGGTGAGCCGAGATCCTGCCATTGCACTCCAGCCTGGGTAACAAGAGCGAAACTCCGTCTCAAAAAAATAAATAAATAAAAATAAAAATAAAAAATAAAAGGCAAAAACAAAGAAACAGAGTTTGGAGGCACTGTGTAAACATCAAAACCAGAGTCAGATATGGCAGAAATGTTGAAATTGTAAGGCCAGGGATTTTCCTAAAACTGATTAGTATGCTAAGGGCCCTAAGGACACACAGGCATTCTACAAGAACAGAAGTAATGTGAGTAAAAGATGGAAATTGTGAGAAAGAATCAAGAAGAAGCTATAAATATTAAAAATACCATTTTTACAGAAACAACAAATGCCTTTGATAATCTTATTAGTAGCCTGGGCGTGGCTGAGGAAGGAGTCTCTAAGCTTGAGGATATGTCTATAAAAACTTCCCAAACTGCAAAGCAAAGAGAAAAAGACAGAAAAAATGAAACAGAATATCCGAGAACTATGGAACAACTACAAAAGAGGTAATATGTGTGTAATGGGAATTCCGGAAGGAGAAGAAGAAGACGGAGCAGCTGTGGTTTAAATGTGTCCCTCTAATTTCAGATGCTGGGAATTCAATCACCAGATTCACATGTTGATGAGAGGTGGAAACTTTTGTAGGATTAAAGTCATCAGGTCCCCATGATGGGACTAGTGGTTTTATAAGAAGAGAAGAAAAACCTAAGCTTACACACATGCTTTTGTCCTCTTACCATAAAATAATCTACACCATGTTCTGACTCAGCAAGAAGGCCCCCATCAGATGCTGACACCTTCATATTGGACTTCCCAGACTCTAGAACTGTAAGAAATACGTTTCTTTTTTTTAAATAAGTTGCCCAATTGATGACATATTGTTATAGTAATAGAAAACAAATTAAGGCAGAAACAGAAGAAACATTTGAAGCAATAATAACAGAATTTCATCAAATTTTTGTCAGATGCCAAACGTCAGATCCACAAAGTTCAAAGAATACCAACCAGCATAGCTGCCAGAAAAATGACTCCTAGGCATATCACATTCAAAGTGCAGAAAATTATGGGCTGGTCGCGGTGGCTCACGCCTATAATTCCAGCACTTTGGGAGGCCAAGGAGGGTGGATCACAAAGTCAAGAGATCGAGACCATCCTGGTCAACATGGTGAAACCCCGTCTCTACTAAAAATACAAAAAATTAGCTGGGCATGGTGGCGCGTGCCTGTAATCCCAGCTATTCAGGAGGCAGGAGAATTGCCTGAACCCAGGAGGCAGAGGTTGCGGTGAGCTGAGATCGCGCCATTGCACTCCAGCCTGGGTAACAAGAGCGAAACTCCATCTCAAAAAAAAAAAAATGCAGAAAATTAAAAAATGAAGAAAAAAACACCTTAAAAGAAGTCAGAGGAAAAAAAAAACCACCTGATCTATAGAGAAGCAAAAATAAGAATTACATCTGACTTCTCAAACCATGCAAGCAAGAAGAAAATAGAATGAAATATGTAAAATATTCAGGAATAATAACTTCCACCAATCTAAATTTTCTGTAGTCTGTGAAACTGTTATGCAATAGTTAACAAGAAATAAAAGTTCTCTTAGACAAACAAAAATGAGATAATTTTTGCCAGTAGTCCTGCTCTGCAAAAAATGTTTAAAGAAGTTTTTCAGAGAAGGAAAATGATACAGGCCAGAAACAAGAATGGAGCTCTTGATGAGGTTCCAGGTGATTCCGGCTGTGTTCCCAGGGGCTCTGATCAACCACTGTGGGGACCATCTGAAAAGATGCCCTGGGTCCAGAAACATGGTCCAGGGAGAATGAGGAGGAGACCAGCAACCCACTGCTGACAATTGGGCTGGTTACCAGGCATCAGCTGGTGCTCACTTTTAATGGACACTGAGATGGTTAAGGTGAGACATTGGGAGGGTAAGGGGAACAGGTTCTGGAGCACAGTCCCACTCTTCCACAGTGGCAGCCTCGGCCTGAAGCAGCTTCAGCTGTCTATCTCCATTCACCCTATACAAGTTGGCCAGATTGCAGTCTAGCTCCTCCCTTCTTTTCCCTCCCCTTCCATACCCAAGAAAACTTCACTCTGGCTGGGTGGACCCTATCATTCTTTTATCAGTATTCTTCCTTTCCGATTTTTGCAAATACGTACTCTTCTGCCTGGGTTTAAAACTGCAAAGTGTAGGCTGGGTGCGGTGGCTCACGCCTGTAATCCCAGCACTTTGGGAGGCTGAGGCGGGTGGATCACGAGGTCAAGAGATCGAGACCATCCTGGCCAACATGGTGAAACCCCGTCTCTGCTAAAGATACAAAAAATTAGCTGGGCATGGTGGCGCGTGCCTGTCATCCCAGCTACTCAGGAGGCTGAGGCAGGAGAATTGCCTGAACCCAGGAGGCGGAGGTTTCGGTGAGCCGAGATGGCGCCATTGCACTCCCGCCTGGGTAACAAGAGCGAAACTCTGTCTCAAAAAAAACAAAAAACAAAGAACAAAACAAAACAACAACAACAACAACAAAAAAAAAACCTGGAAAGTGTATCATAGCTTCACCCTGGGCCCCATTATATGTTTATC
>CM052652.1:147717713-147762343 GCA_028533165.1 Leontopithecus rosalia | reverse complement strand
TTGTTACCCAGGCTGGAGTGCAATGGCGCGATCTCGGCTCACCGCAACCTC
Source organism: Leontopithecus rosalia (assembly GCA_028533165.1). Classification (NCBI taxonomy): domain Eukaryota; kingdom Metazoa; phylum Chordata; class Mammalia; order Primates; family Cebidae; genus Leontopithecus; species Leontopithecus rosalia. The sequence goes on along the minus strand of CM052652.1, from coordinate 147,762,292 downwards.
TGCCTCCTGGGTTCAGGCAATTCTCCTGCCTCAGCCTCCTGAGTAGCTGGGATGACAGGCACGCGCCACCATGCCCAGCTAATTTTTTGTATTTTTAGTAGAGATGGGGTTTCACCATGTTGACCAGGGTGGTCTCGATCTCTTGACCTCGTGATCCACCCGCCTCGGCCTCCCAAAGTGCTGGGATTCCAGGGGTAAGCCACTGCGCCCAGCCAGCACTAATTCTTAACTTTAGAAACCTAAAATTTTATCTCCATCCAGAATCCCATATGGAAATATGTAGTTGATTTTCTGACTTAAATGCCTCTAAACCCTACATATTGAAAACAATCTGACCCTAAAAGAAACGGAGGAGTATTAGAGGAGGAGTAAGTGGCAGGAAAGTAAACCTTTTATTTTTCTTATTCTAAACTGAAATACCAAATAAGTTTGTTCAAAATAATCATGGCGCTGTATTCAGTGACTATAGTTTATGTATACGTGAAATAAAAGGTGGAAATAATACAAAGGATGGCAGGAAAGAGTTAGAAGTACTTTGTTATTACAATATATGCGGAACGCTCCCATGTGAGACCCCCACGTAGTGGGTCACACCATATGGTTGAGCTTGATCCCGGACACGGGTCCCCTGTTGGAGGTAGTCGAGCTATGGGAAAGAAGGACTGCAAGAAAGCTTATGTGATATACAAAAAATAACATGAGTTATTACTCTACTGTGCTGAGGTGATGGGGGCACGGTGTCCGCTTTTGGTTCTCACGGTGTCCACTTTTGATTCTCTATTCACTATAGTTTCTTCTTAAAGTTATGACTTAAATCTTCAAAGCAAGCTGATAGTAAAAATTGCTTTGTTTATGTCTTTCCTGCACCTGGACCCTTGATATGGTATTTACAATACTGCTTGTGACTTAATGATTTATAATGTAGCCTGTGATTTTCCTGTGAAACTCCTGCGCTAGATAAATAGTTTCTTTTAAGCTTTTAAACTTAGATATTGCACCTGGACTCTTGTGACTGATAATTGCACCTCTTGCTTTAACCTGACTATGTATCTCCCTGTTCCCAGCATATTTATGCAAAATATGGTGACTTGTGATTGCATTGTAAAACTTTCTGTTCCCAGGAAACACTGATCCCATGACGTAAACACTTCTGCTTGTAATGTATATAACCAGACCCTGAGTTCGATAAAGCTGTTGGTGAAGCATCTGACTTCTCAACCCTCCAGACCCCATCTGTTCTTCTTCTTCTCTTCCGTGCACCCCCCTTCCAGGTTGGGACCCTCTTGCTGGCCAAGAGCCCCCAGCAGACGTGCCGGCCCCCACAGATATGTTTGCATCACCAGTGAAGTGGTTTGCTTTTATCTGAAAATGGAGATGGGTTAGCTGTGAATCTACATTGCAAGCTCTAGAGCAACCACTGCAAAAAGGAAGAAAAAGAAGTACACTTGATGTGCTGAGACAGGAGAGAAAATAGAATCATATAAAATGCACAAGAAAAACTATGAAAAGCAGAAAAAAAGTAGGAGGCAAAAGTAGGAGTAAACAATAAAGGTAATAAATAGGAAACAGTAAGAAGCGTGGTGGATATTAACTCAAATACATTGATAATCACTTTAAATGTCAATAGTCTAAAAACACCAATTAAAAGACAAAAATCATTACAGTGGATTAAAAAATAGACCTAAGACTGAGGCTAGCAAGATAGCCAACTAGAAATGACTGACTCATCCCCCAGCAAGTAAGGACCACAGTAACAAAGAGCTAGGATTGGGCAGGAGTGTTGAAGGGAGAAGGCTGGAGTGCAGTCGGGGAGTGGAGAGGCACCTGTGGTGACCAGAAGTCCAGGACAGCAGGGCGGAGACACCTGGCCTCTACAACCCCTTCTGCCTGTCCTGGACCAACTTTGCCTAGAGTCAGAAGGGACTTCATGTTTTAGGAAGAAGGTAACCAGCAAATAGGTACAGTCCTTACTACAGGAGACTCCCACAGTCCTCACCAGCCCTGAGCCTGGCTTGAAGGGCAGCCAGGAATTCATGCAGCTGCATTGTCCTGGTTTAGGACACAGGGTGTGTACTTCCCACCACCCACCCACCCCTGTGAGCTAAGCTGCTGCAGCATGGTGCCACCTTGAGGCCATAGCCACCTCTGGAGTATGCCTTGCTCTGCAAACCTGTAGCCACCTGCCCAGCACTAAGGTTCTGTCCTTATGCCAAGCCCACACAGGCCACTGAATGCCATGACCCCAGCTGCATGGAGCCTGGGCCCAGGATTGGCTATGAATCTGATCCTGCACCGAAACAATCCCCACCACCACACTTCCAGCCAGAGAAGCAGCCTGGCAGTCCCAACCTGGGTAAACCCACCCTTGAGCCAGCTAAACTCTTCACTCGCTCCCCCTGAGGGGAAGATGCCCCTGAGCCTCTAAGCAGCTGATATGCCTCTGGGCCAGCAGAGCAGCTGTCCATTGGCACCTAGGACCTGAGAAACAGTCCTGCAGCACCATCCCCTTGCAGGCACATTCCTGGACTGCCCAGTGGCCCTGTGCCATTAATCAGGGCCTGAGAAACAGTCTCAAGCTACACCTGGCAAGCATGCCCCAAGCCAGCTAAGCAATCTTGTGCCCACATCCCAGACTTGAGGAACAGCTCCACAGGACGCCCTAATAGACAGACCCCCTAGACCAGCCAAGCAGCTGTGCTCCTACATCGCAGGCCTGAGAAATAGCTCTGCAGGCTGCCTGTGGTGGGCACGTCCCCAGCCCAGCAGAGCAACCTTGTGCCTGAGTCTGGATACGAGAAGCAACCTAGTTCCATGGGCTGCCCCAGGCAGACATACTCCCAGACCAGCTTTGCCTCCATTATAAAGCAGTCCCGTGGGGCATCCCCTACAGAAATGCCCTCAGGCCAGCTGAGCAGCCTTGTACCCACATCCTGGGCCTGAGAAAATTCCACGGGGCACTCCCAGCAGTCATGCACCCAGACAAGCCAAGTAGCCATGAGACTGTAACCTCTGAGAAACAGTCACACAGGCCACTCTCTACAGACATGTCTTCAGGCAAACTGAGCCATTGTGTAGCCATGTTTCAGGCCTAAAAAACAGCCCTGTGGGCCCCCAAGACAGCCAAGCAGCTGTGCACCCATATACTGGGTCTGAGAAAAGACCCTACAGGGCACCATTAGCAGAAACATACTCAGGTCAGCCAAGAAGCCATGAAATTGTGTCCTGGGCCTGAGAAATATCCCTGTGGGCTGCCTCTGGAAAACAGACCTCAGGTCAGCTGAGTAACCACATGCCATTGTCCCAGAGTAGCAGCTCCATATCCCCAACCCTAGCGAGACAGACCCCAAGCTGCCTGACACAATGTGTGCACACACATGCTTCACCTGGGAAATAGCCCAGCAAGTCCACTCCTGGCAGAGTTGTGCTTCCACCACCACAAACTGTCTCAGCCTGGGCCACTAAGACACTTCAAACATCACTAGTGTGGATTACAGTTGAAGAAACTACATGGAGACTAAACCACTGCATCTGCCTAGAGCCAAGGCCAGCACACCCACCAAACTGACAAACCAAGACCCACTCATATCAATAAGTTTTTCCCTAAGAAATCTACTCCATAAAATTGGAAGAGGCAACTTTCCCATCAGTTATATATAAATCAATGTAGGAACACATCCAAAAAGCAAGGAAATATAATGTTTCCAAAGGAAAACAGTTCTCAAGTAACAGACCCCAATCATAAAGAAATGGAATTCAAAATAGTAATGTTTTTAAAACTCAGTGAGGTACAAGGGAATACAGACAGACAATTCAGCTATACCAGGAAAACAATTCATGATTTGAATGAGAAATTCAACAGAAAGTTACATATTATTAAAAAAAAAAAAAACAGAACTCCTGCAGCTAAAAGAGTTCAATAAATAAAATGAAAATACAATTGAGAGGTTCAACAACACACTAAACCAAGCAGAAGAAATAATTTCTGAACTTGAAGACAGATCTTTTGAAATAACAAAGGCAGAAAAAAATGAAAGATTAAAAAGTATGAAGAAATTCTACAAGATATCTAGGATCCATTAAATGAACAAATATTTGTATTATGGACATTCTAGAAGGAGAAGAGAAGGGAAAGATGTACAAAACATATTTGATAAAATAAGAGCTGAAATCTTCCCAAGTCATGGAATAGAGATGGACATCCAGGCCCAGGAAGCTCAAAGCACCTCAAATAGATTCAACTGACACAGGTCCTCTCTGAGGCATAGTATAATCAAATTATCAAGATTCAAAGACAAAGGAAGAATCCTAGAAGTAGTAAGAGAAAAGCATAGGGTCACATATAAAGAAATTTCACAGTAGACTAACGGCAAATGTATTGGCAGAAATCATAAAAATGAGGGAAGAATGGGATAATATATTCCAAGCACTGAAAAAAACAAAAGCTGACAGTAAAAAGTATCATACTCAACAAAGCTGCCCTTCAGAAATGAAGAAATAAAATATTTCACAGACAAGCAAAAACAAAGGAAATTCAACACCACTGCACTGGCCTTACAAGAAATGCTCAAGAGAGTCTTACACCTGGAAGTGAAGAGACAGTAACTACCATCAGAAAACATGGAAAACTATAAAACTCACTGGTAGAGCAGACACACAAAGGAAGAAGAGAAGAAAATCAAACCCTATCGCTACGGAACACCACCCAACTGCAAAAATAAACAGTAAGATTGACAGTAAAGAACAAAGGATACACGAAACAACCAGAAAACAATCAACGAAAGGATGAGTAAGTCCTCACTTATCAATAATAACCTTGAATGTAAACAGAATAAATCCCCCCATATAAAAGATACAGATGGGGGCTGCTGGCAAGATGGCCAAACAGGAACAACTCCAGTGCACAGCTCCCAGTGAGAGTGTTGCAGCAGGCAGGTGATTGCCACATTTCCAACTGAGGTACCTGGTTCATCTCATTGGAACTGGTTAGACAGTGGTTGCTGCCCAAGGAGGGTGAGCCAAAGCAGGGTGGGCCATCGCCTCACCTGGGAAGTGCAAGGGGCCAGGTAACTCCCTCTTCTAGCCAAGGAAAGCCACTAGGGACTGCTCCCAGCACTCCCACTCAGATATGGTGCTTTGCCCATGGTCTTCACAAGCCACAGACCAGGAGATTCCCCCTGGTGCCTGCAGCACCAGGACCCTGTGTTTCCAGCACAAAACTGCCTGGGAAGACGCTCAGCTGCCGCAGCAGTTTCTTTTTTTTTCATACCCTAGTGGTGCCTGGAATACCAGTGAGACAGAACAGTTCACTCCCTTGAAAAAGGGGGATGAAGCCAGGGAGCCAAGTGGTCTGACTTGGTGGGTCCCAACTCCACAGAGAACAGCAAACTAAGATCCACTGGCTTGAAATTCTCACAGCCAGCACAGCAGTCAGAGCTCGACCTGGGAAGTTTGAGCTCAGTGGGGGAGGGGCATCCATCACTGCTGAAGGTTGAGTAGGTGGTTTTAACCTTGCCTGTGTCAACAAAGTCACCCAGGAAGTTTGAATGGGGCAGAGCCCATGGCAGCTCAGCAAGGCCTCTGCAGGCAGATTGTGTCACTAGACTCCCTCCTTGCTGGGTGGGGCATCTCTTTAAAAAGGCAGCAGCATGTCAGTAACTTATAAATAAAGTCCCCATTTTCCTGGGAAAGAGCACCTTGGAAAAGTGGTGGTTGTGGGTTCAGCAGACTTAAACGTCCCTGCCTGGCAGCTCTAAGGAGAGCAGTGGATCTCCTAGCACAGCCTTCAAGCTCTGATAAGGGACAGATTGCCTCCTCCAGTGCCTCCCTAACCCTTGTGTGTCCTGACTGGGAGACATCTCCCAGCATGGGTCAACAGACACCTCACACAGAAGAGCTCTGGCTGGCATCTGGCAGGTACCCTTCTGGGATGAGCTATAAGAGGAAGGAACAGGCAGCAATCTCTGCTGTTCTGCAGCCCCTGCTGGTGATTCTTAGGCAAGCAGGATCTGGAGTGGACCTCCAACACACTCCAGCAGACCTTTAGCAGAGGGGCCTGACTGTTAGAAGGAAAACTAACAAACAGAAATAAATAGTTTCAACATTAACAGAAAGGACATCCACTCAGAGAACCCATCAAAAGGTCACAAACTTTAAAGACCAAAGGTAGATAAATCCACAAAGATGGGAAGAAACCAGCACAAAAAGACTGAAAATTCCAAAAACCAGAATGCCTCTTCTTCTCCAAGGGATCACAACTCCTTACCTGCAAGGGAACAAAATTGGATGGAGAATAAGTTTGACAAATTGACCGAAGCAGGCTTGAGAAGGTGGGTAATAACAAACTTCTTCAAGCTAAAGGAGCATGTTCTAACTCAATGAAAGAAAGCTAAGAACCTTGAAAATAGGTTAGACGAAATGCTAACTAGAATAACCACTGTGGAGAAGAACATAAATGATGGAGCTGAAAAACACAGCATGAGAACTTTGTGAAGCATACACAAGATTCAATAGCCAAATCAATCAAGTGGAAGAAAGGATATCAGAGATTGAAGATCAACTAGATAAAATAAAGCAAGAAGACAAGATTAGAGAAAAAAAGAATGAAAATAAATAAACAAAGCCTCCAAGGAATATGGAATTATGTGAAAAGACCAAATCTACATTGTTTGGAGTGCTTAAAGTGATGGGGAGAATGAAATCAAGTTGGAAAACACTCTTCAGGATATTATCCAGAACTTTCCCAACTTAGCAAGGCAGGCCAATATTCAAATTCAGGAAATACAGAGAGCACCATAAAGATATTCCTCGAGAAGAGCCACCCCAAGACACATAATCATCAGATTCACCAGGTTTGAAACAAAGGAAAAAATGCTAAGGGCAGCCAGATAAAAAAGGTCAGGTTACCCACAAAGGGAAGCCCATCAGACTCACGGTGGATCTCTTCACAGAAACTCCACAAGCCAGAAGAGAGTGGGAGCCAATGTTCAACATCCTTAAGGAAAATAATTTTCAACCCAGAATTTCATATCTAGCCCAGCTAAGCTTCATAAGCAAAGGAGAAATAAAATTCTTTACAAACAAGCAAATGCGCAGAGATGTTTGTCACCACCAGGCCAGCCTTACAAGAGCTCCTGAAGGAAGCACGAAACATGGAAAGAAACAGTCTGTACCAGCCACTGCAAAAAGCATAACAAATTGTAAAGACCATCAATGCTATGAAGAAACCACATCAACTAATGAGCAAAACAACCAGCTAGTATCATAAGGGAAGGATCAAATTCACACATAAGATTAGTAACCTTAAATGTAAATGGGCTAAATGTCCTGATTAAAAGACACAGACTGCCAAACTGGATAAAGAGTCAAGATCCATCAGTGTGCTGTATCCAGGAAACCCATCTCACATGCAAAGACACACATAGGCTCAAAATAAAGGAATGGAGAAAGATTTACCAAGCAAATGGAGAGGAAAAAAAAGTGGGGGTTGCAATCCTAGTCTCTGAAAAAACAGACTTCAAACCAACAAAGATTAAAAAAGACAAAGAAGGGCATTACATAATGGTAAAAGGATCAATGCAACAATAAGAGCTAACTATGCTAAATATATATGCACCCAGTACAGGAGCACCCAGATACATAAAGCAAGTTCTTAAAGACTGACAAAGAAAATTAGACTCCCACACAATAATAGTGGGAGACTTTAACACTCCACTGTCAATATTAGACAGATCAATGAGACAGAAAATTAACAAGGATATCTAGTACTTGAGCTCAGATCTCTATCGAGTGGACCTAATAGACATCTACAGAACTCTCCACCCCAAATCCACAGAACATGCATTCTTCTCAGCACCACATCACACTTATTCTAAAATTGACTACATAATTGGAAGTAAAACACTCCTCAGCAAATGCAAAATAATGGAAATCTTAACAAACAGTCTCTCAGACCAGAGTGCAATCAAATTAGAACTCAGGATCAAGAAACTCATTCAAAGCCACACAACTACATGGAAACTCAACAACCTTCTCCTGAATGACTACTGGATAAATAATGAAATGAAGGCAGAAATAAAAAATATTCTTTGAAACCAATGAGAATGAACACACAACATACCAGAATTTCTGGGACACATTTAAAGCAGTGTGTAGAGGAAAATTTTTACTACTAAATGCCCACAAAAGAAAGGAGGAAAGCTCTAAAATCAGTACCCTAATGATATGATTGAAAGAACTAGAAGAGCAAGATCAAGTGAATTCAAGAGCTAGCAGAAGACAAGAAATAATGAAGATCAGAGCAGAACTGAAGGAGATAGAGACAAAAAAACCCTTCAAAAAAATCAGTGATCTAGGAGCTGGTTTTTTGAAGGGATCACCAAAACAGATAGATCGCTAGCCAGACTAATAAAGAAGAAAAGAGAGAAGAATCAAATAGATGCAATAAAAAATGATAAAGAGGATATCACCACTGATCCCACAGAAATACAAATTACCATAAGAGAATACTATAAACACTTCTATATAAATAAACCAGATAATCTCAAAGAAATGGATAAATTCCTGGAAACTTACACCCTCCCAAGATTAAACCAGGAAGATGTCAAATCCTGAATAGATCAACAACAAGTTCTGAAGTTGAGGCAGCAATTAACAGCCTACCAACCAAAAAAAGTCCAGTACCAGACAAGTTCACATGCGAATTCTACCAGTGGTACAAACAGGAGCTAGTACTGTTCCTTCTGAAACTATTCCAAACAATACAGAAAGAGGAAATCCTCTGTAACTCATTTTATGAGACCAACATCATCCCAATACCAAAACCTGGCAGAGATACAACTGAAAAAGAAAATTTCAGGCCAATATCCATAATGAACATCAATGAAAAAATCCTTAATAAAATACTGGCAAACTGAATCCAATAGCATATCAAAAAGCTTATCCATCATGATCAAGTCAGCTTCATCCCTGGGATGCAGCTTGTTCAATATACACAAATCTATAAATACAATCCATTACATAAACAGAACCAAAGAGAAAAACCACATAATTATCTCAATAGATGCAGAGAAGGCCTTTGACAAAATTCGACAGCTTTTATGTTAAAAACTCTCAATAAACTAGACATTGATGGAACATATCTCAAAATAGTAAGAACTATTTACGACAAACTCACAGCCAATATCATACTGAATGGGCAAAAATGGAAGCATTCCCTTTGAAAACTGGCACAAGACTCTCTCACCACTCCTGTTCGATATAGTATTGGAAGTTCTTGTCAGGGCAATCAGGCAAGAAGAAAAATAAAGGGTATTCAATTATGAAAAGAGGAAGTCAAATTGTCTCTATTTGCAGATGACATGATTGTATATTTAGAAGACCCCATCATCTGAGCCCAAAATCTCCTAAGCAAAATCTCAACATACAAAATCAATGTGCAAAAATCTCAAGCATTCCTATACACCAATGACAGACAGAGTCAAATTGAGTGAGGTCCCATTCACAATTGTTACAAGGAGAATAAAATACCTAGGAATACAACTAACAAATGATGTGAAGGACCTCTTCAAGGAGAACTACAAACCACTGCTCAAGGAAATAAAACAGAACACAAACAGATGGAAAAACATTCCATCCTCATGGTTGGGAAGAATCAATATCATAAAAATGGACATACTGCCAAAAGTAATTTATAAATTCAATGCTATCCCCATCAAGCTACCATCGACTTTCTTCACAGCATTGGAAAAAACACCTTTAACTGCATATAGAACCAAAAAGAGCCCACATAGCCAAGATAATCCTAAGCAAAAAATAAATTAATTAATAAATTAAATTAAATAAATTTTAAAAGCTGAAGGCATCATGTTACCTGACTTCAAACTATACTACAAGGCTAGAGCAATCAAAACTGCATGGTACTGGCACCAAAATAGCGATATAGACCAATGGAACAGAACAGAAATAAGAAATAACACACAGGCCTAAGAAATAACACACACATCTACAACCATCTGACCTTTGACAAACCTAACAAAAAAACAGGCAATGGGGAAAGATTTCCTTATTTAATAAATGGTGTTGGGAAAACTGGCTAACCAAATGCCGAAAGCTGAAACTGGATCCTTTCCCTACATCTTATACAAAAATTAACTCCAGATGGGTGATTAAAGATTTAAACATAAGACCTAAAACCATAAAAACCTTTGAGAAAAATCTAGGCAATAACATTCAGGACATAGGTATAGGCAAGGACTTCATGAGTAAAACACCAAAAGCAAAGTCAACAAAAGCCAAAATAGACAAATGGAATCTAATTAAACTAAAGAAGCTTCTGCACAGCAAAAGAAACTATCATTAGTGTGAACTGGCAACCAACAGAATGGGGGAAAAAGTTTGCAATCCACCCCTGTCACAAAGGGCAAATATCTAGATCTACAAATAGCTTAAACAAATTTACAAGAAAAAAAAAAACTCTATCAAAGAGTGGGCAAAGGATATGAACAGACCCTTCTTAAAAGAAGACATTTAGCCAACAAACATATGAAAGAAAAGCTCACCATCACTGGTCATTTGAGAAATGCAAATCAAAACCAGAATGAGATACCATCTCACACCAGTTAGAATGGCAATCGCTAAAAAATCTGGAGACAACAGATGCTGGAGAGGATGTGGAGAAACAGGAACACTTTTACACTGTTGGTTGGAGTGTAAATTAGTTCAATCATTGTGGAAGACAGTGTGGCGATTCCTCAAGGACCTAGAAATAGAAATTCCATTTGACCCAGCAATCCCATTACTGGGTATATACTAAAAGGATTATAAATCATTCTATCATAAAGACACATGTACATGTATGTTTATTGTGGCACTGTTCACAATAGCAAAGACCTGGAACCAACCCAAATGCCCATCAAAGATAGACTGAATAAAGAAAATGTGGCACACATACACCATGGAATACTATGCAGCCATAAAAAAGGATGATTCCTGTCCTTTGCAGGGACATAGATGAATCTGGAAACCATCATTCTCAGCAAACTGACACAAGAACAGACCATCGCATGTTCTCACTCATAGGTGGGTGATGAACAATGGGAGTACATGGACACAGGGAGGGGAGCATCACATACCAGAGCATGGCAGGGGGTGGGGTGCTAGGGGAGGAGTAGCAGGAGTGTAGGGGGCTGGGGAGGGATAGCATTAGGAGAAATACCTAATATAGATGATGGGGTGATGGATGCAGCAAACCACCATGGCATATGTATACCTGTGTAACAAACCTGCATATTCTGCACATGTACCCCAGAACTTTAAGTATATATTTTAAAAAAGATATACACAAGCTGAATAAATTAAAAACTGAGACTCAACTATATGCTGCCTATAAGAAACTCATCTCATCTGTAGAGATACATGTAGACTGAAAGTAAAGGGATAAAAATGTATCCCAAAAATATATCCCTTTTGGTTTTTGCAATAAAACCAAAAGCAAGAAGTAGCTATACTAATGTCAGATAAAACAGACTTCGAGTCAAAACCTGTCAAAAAAAAAAGACAAAGAAGGACGTTATATAATAACAAAGGGATCAATTCATCCAGAGCCTATAGCAGTTATAAATATACACGCACCTAATACTGGAGTACCCAGATTTATAAAGTAAATATTGAACCTAAAGGAGGAGCTACTATAATAGTTGGGGACTTGAACACCCCACTCTCAGAATTGTACAGACCATCTAGACAGGAAATTAACAATGAAAATTAAAACAACAACAACAACATTGGATCTAAACTGCACCATAGACCGAGTGGACCTAACATATATTTGTAGAACATTTCACCCAACAGCTGTAGAATACACATTCTTTTCATCAGTGCATGGTTCGTTCTCTAGGATTGACCATATGTTAGAATACAAAACAAGTTTCAAAAATTTTTAGAAATCAAAATCATATCAAGTACCTTATTGACTACAATGGAATAAAACTAGACATTAATAGCAAGAATATTCAAAATAATATAGATACATGGAAATTAAACAGCATGCTCCTGAAAGACCAATGAGTTAAGAAAGAAATCAATAGTGATAATTGAAAATTCCTTGAAACAAATGAAAATAGAAACACAAATAGCAAAACCTATGGGACATGGCAAAAGCAGTATTAAGAGGCAAGTTTTTAGCAAAAAATTAGATTTCAAATAAATAGCCTCATGATGCACCTCATAAATCAGAAAAGCAAGAACAAACCAATGCCAAATTAGTAGGAGAAGAAAATAGTAAAGATCAAGGCCAGGCATGGTGACTCATGCCAGTAATCCTAGCATTTTGGGAGGCCAAGAAGGGTGTATTACTTGGAGTTAGGCGTTCAATATCAGCCTTGCCAACACAGTCAGACTCTGTCTCTACAAAAAAAAATTAAAATAAAATTAGCCAGGTGCAGTGACTCATGCCTCTAGTCTTAGCTACTTGGGAGGTTAGGGTGGGAGGATCCCCTGAACCTAAGTACAAGACTGCAGTGAATTATGATGGTACGTGAAGTTCTGTCTTAAAAGAGAGAGAGAGAGGGACAGAACAAAAATAAATCAAACTGAAACTTAAAAATGCAAATGACAAATTAAACAAAAAATAGATTTTTTTGAAATTATAAAATTGGCAAAGCATTAGCTAGACTAAGAAAAAAAGGAGAGCAGACTCAAACACATGAAATCAAAACGGAAACAGGACACATCATAATGGATACCATAGAAATGCAAAGGATCCTTATAAACTACTATAAACAACTATACGCCAATACATTCAAATCTTAGAGAAAAGGGATAAGTTTCTGGACACATACAGCCTACCAAAACCGAACCAAGAAGAAACAGAAAACCTGAATAGATCAATAATGAACAACAATCTTGAGTAGGTAATAAAAGTCTCCCAATAAAAGTCTAGGATCAGATGACTTCAGCACTGAATTCCATCAAATCTTTAAAGAAAAATGTTACCAATTCTTCTCAAACTATTTCAGAAAACTGAAGAGGAGTGAGTGCTTTCAAACCCATTTTACAAAACCAGAGTAACTCTGATACCAAAATCAGAAAAGAACACAACAAAAAAAGAAAGTATTAAAATAGTAATGACATTTTTAACAAAAATTTTAAAAAAATCTAAACTACATAAAAGACTATAATAGCCAAAGCAATCTTGAGTAGGAAAAACAAAACCGGAGGCATCTTATTGCCAGACTACAAAATACACCACAAAGCTATAGTAACCAAAACAGCATTGTACTGGCATAAAAACAAACACATATACCAATGACACAGCACAGTGGACCCAGAAGTTAATTCATAGATCTACAGCCAACTGATTTTTAACAGAGGTGCCCAGGATGCTCACTGAGGGAGAGGACTGTCTCTTCAGTAAGTGATCTTTGGAAAACTGAATACTCATGCTGAAGAATAAAACTAGACTCTTCTTGTATACAAAAATAAACTTAAAATGGATCCCAGACCTAATTGTAAGACTGAAACAACAAAATTACTAGAAGAAAATGGGAAAATGTTTCAGTATTTTGCTCTGGGAAAATATTTTATGAACAAGACCTCAAAAGCACAGGTAACAAAACAAAAATAAACTAATGGGATTACATCAAACTAAAAAGTGTCTGCATAGCAAAGGAAACCTCTAACAGTAAAATAACAGCTTACAGAATGGGAGAACATATTTGCAAACTATTCATCCCAAAGGAGATTAATATTGAGAATATGCAAGAAAGAAAAATATCTCAATAGTCAAAGGAAAAAAAATCCAATTACAAAATGGGCAAATGATCTAAAAACAGACATTCTCAAGAGAAGACATAGAAATAGCCAGCAAATATATGAAAAAAAATGCTGAATATCAGTAATCAACAGGGAAATGCAAATCAAAACCACAATGAGTTATTATCTCACCCTACCCCCACTTAGAATGGCTATTATGAATAATATAAAAAAATAGCAAACACTGACAGAAATGTACATGGATGACAAGTAAAGCATATGAAAATAGGGGTGACATCATGTCTTAAAAGAAATGCAAATTAAAATGAGATACCACCACACACCTATTACAATATCCAAAATTCAAAACTCTGACAACACCAAATGCTTGCAAGGATGTGGAGAAACAGGAGCTCCTTCACTGCTAGTAGGAAAGCAGAATGGTAGCACTATCTTGGAAGAGTTTCACTGTTTTTTACCAAACTAAACATACTCTTACCATACTATTTAACAAATGTGTTCTGTGATAGTTACCCAAGTTGAAAACTTTTGTCAACATTAAAATCTGCATATGAATGTTTATAGCAGGTTTCTTTATAATTATTGTCGAAACTTGGAAGCAACCAAGACGGCCTTAAGTAGGTGAATGGGTGAACAACTCTGATACAGCTAGACAATGGAATACTCTTCAGTGCTGAAGAGGAGCTATTCAGCCATGACAAGACACGGAAGAACCTTAAATACATACCACTACATTTAAAAATCCAGTCTGAAAAGGCTACACATTGTATGATTTCCATTATGTAATATTTTGGAAAAGACAAGACTATGCAGTCAGTAAAATAAAAAAAAAGGGCTTCCCTAGGGCACTTTTTTTTTTGACAGAAAGAAAAAAAATACCAATATATCACACTTGTGATTAAAAAAAGGATCCAGGCATGGGTGCTAATGTCTGGCCTACTGAAAACCAAGATGGGTTAAAACTAAATCAGAGACTGCATAATTTTTAGTACAAGGGAAGGGTATGGTATCTTAAAATAGTGGTAAAAGGCAGGGTGTGCTGGCTCATGCTTGTAATCCCAGCACTTTGGGAGGCCGAGGCAGATGGATCACCTGAGGTCGAGAGTTCGAGACCAGCCTGACCAACATGGAGAAACCCTATCTCTACTAAAAATACAAAATTATGGGCATGGTGGTGCATGCCTGTAATCCCAGCTACTCGGTAGGCTGAGGCAGGAGAATGACTTGAACCTGGGAGGTGGAGGTTGCAATGAGCCAAGATCAGCTAGCCAAGAGTGATGGTGTGCACCTATAGTCCCAGCTGCTTGGGAGGCTGAGGATCAATTGAGCCTAGAAGTTCAAGGCTGCAGTGAGCTATGATCCCACCACTGCACTCCAACATGGATGACAGGGTGAGACTCTGTCTCTAAAAAATATAAATTAATAAATAAAAACAAAGTATATTTTCTAAGTTTAAAAAAGCCATGCTTATGGACAAAGTGATTATCAGGGCCTGGCCATTCCTGACAGCTACAATGGTTCCACAAGAACAGCTTCTAACAGTCTGAGATGTGATAATTCTGAGAAATAGAGGAAAGAAGCAATTGAGTCCAAGCTTGCCAGGAAGACTCACTCAGCGTGAGTGGCCGCTGCCATGCAGGTCACAGACTAAAGCCGATTTAGAAGGAATTCCACTCAATTTGACCAACCCCTTCTATGCATGGAATAAGTGAAAACCCGTCCGTTGGAGGCATTTTCTGTCGTGTTTGAGGGGAGAGTCAAGGAGTCCCAAGGTAATGACAACAAGCAGATTTCAAAGTGGGATTGATGCTGGGGTGACAGGCACAGAGCTGAGATGACAACCTTGAGGAGACAGACTCGTAAATGGCATTAATACGTGTGCACGTCCCAGAGTGTCCACAGTTAATGAATGCAGCAGGGAAGACAGGGGTGTGAAGAGAATAAGCGGGGGGACTTGGCAACAGGAGGCCGTTAGTGACTGCAAGATTCTTGAAGGCAGAAAGTCAACCTGATGCTGCTCCTGCCAGAGCATGCAGTCTTCCTCAGAGCATCCACTGATTCACGTGAGAGCTGTTGATTAAGAAATGGACTGCACGCCAGGCCCAGGATATACAGCGTGAAGCAAGGAAGGCAAGCTCTTGCCTTTGACATGAACAGGGTAGCAGAGAGGACCCGAGAGTCCACTTGTCCATGTGAGCAGGACGTGATGGCACAGCATGGTGAGTGCTGTGATACGGGAAGTTTAGGGCACTGTGGAGAACCACTGTGAAGCCACACACCATCTAGGTTTGAGGTAAGGAAAGCAGGAAGGGCTTCCTGGAGAAAGTGATGCCCAAGTTGGGACCGATGCCAGACATACATTAGTCAGAGCAAGTAATACCAGCTGCTGTAACAAACGAACTCCAAATTATAGACGTTGTTATGGGTTGAACTATTTCCCCAAAAAGAAAAGAGACGCTCCTAATTCCTGGTAACTGTGAATGTGACTTTGTTTGGAAACAGGGTCCTTGCAGATATAATGGAGGAAGTCAAGCTGGCTTCAGGTAGGCCGTGAGCCATGTCTGCTGTCCTTATAATGAAGGAAAAATGTGGACACGTGCAGACAGGACAGTGCCACATGCGGAAGGAGGCAGTGACTGGGGTGGAGCATCTCTAGGCCAAGGATTGCCAAGGATTCCCAGCAACCACAGAAGCAAAAAAGAAGAAGGAAGGTTCTTTCCCTGGAGCCTTGACAAAGGACATGGCCCAGGGCAGCCTCTGAGAATGTGAGACCGTAGCTTTCTGTTGTCTTACGGCACCCAGCCTCTGGTACTTTGTTATGGGGTTTAGCACACTAGGGAGGTTATTCCTTGTTTGCTCTGACTTTGGCTCAGCGGAGTAGCCGGGATAGGGGTGGGAGTGGCTCTGCTCCACAGGAACCCAGGGTCCTTCTTTCTTGTTGCTCCACCTTCCTTTAGGGCCTCCGTAAAGAAAGCAATGATGGAAGAGAGACAGCACGGAGACCCCGTGGGAGGGTTTAGGATCAGCTGCCTCACTGACACACATCTCATTGACCAGAACAGAGTCAGATTCCCTGCCCTCAACCACAAGGGAGTCAGAAATATCATCTTCTATATATCTAGGAGGAAAATAAAACATTTTTGGTGAAAATAAAGCGTTTTTTTTTGTTTCTGCCCCAAAACCCAAGCTGTTGTTTGAACTATAAATAGAGAGCTCCTTTGAACCTTCCTGGGAGAATTCCTAGTTCCATCATTCTGGGCTGTGGGAATAACCATTTTCATGTTCTGTATCATCCACAATTCCAGTGTAATTCAAGATCCATTTGTGCAGACCAAAGTGTCCCACTCTTTCCAATCTGCTGTCAGGAGTGTCTCTCCATCATCCTGGCTGTGGACAAGCTCTTCCCTTCCTGGGTCTCCTAACTCAGCTGCTTTTGTTTCTGGGTGAAGCAAACAGACCTCTTGCAGTCCCTGCGATAGGGCACTCTTGTTTTCAGGTGGAAAGCTGTTTGCTTTGCCCTACGGGGCCCTTATTGATGAAGCTGAGTAGAGCTAAGACGGGCTCTGCTGCAAACCCTTGAGGCCTTTGGAGAGTGCTTTTCTGGGAATGAACCCTGAGCTCCTTCAACACCCTGGGGAACTAAATGCCAGCAAAGCATGACTGGCTCTGGGCCCGGCTAGGAATAGAAGGAGCAGGATAGACAGATCTGTGTGCATTTCCTTTCCATTATCATCCTATTCTATCTGGAGCCCAGGAGAGGAGATGAAAGTGCTAGCAATTAATCTGGGGCCAATCCCATCCCACCCTCTGTGCTGTGGGGTCATTTCCATTTCCCTTTTATTTTGACAAGCATATTAATCAGCAAAGGTGAGCAGCATTATTAAAGCAGCTGCTGGTGCCAGCGGTCCCTCCCCCAACCCGGCCACACTCAGACTCAGGCAGACGTCTCTGCAGAACAGCGTGGGGCTTCTGTCCAGCGCGTCAGGTGTAATTACTGCTTTACTTTTTACAGACAGCTCAGCACATACATGCATGCACATGCACATGTGTGCACATACATGTGCACACACACACACATGCAAACACCACTGAGCCTATCAGAGGATGTGTGCAGGAGTGAGAAGTTGGGCTTTCCCACTGCGCGCTGAACAGAGGCAGGACAGGCCTTGCTGCCATTTCTTTCTCTGTACTTGTCCAGACATGTTGGGGTCCAATCTTCAACACAGAGTTAAAATATGTAAAACACCACGGATCCCCAAGGCTCCCACAGCCAACCTGCCCATGGGTAAACTACACAGCTATTCAAGTTTAAGAGGGCTCTGAATTTCTCTGGCAAGGGGAAAATAGATTGAACCTCCTAAGTCATAAGCCAGAAAGAGAATTACGGCAAGGGAAAGAGGAGAGGGTGGTTGTAGCAAAGACTTTGAGCACAATTTTAGGGCACTGTTTTCGTAATTGTGTGTGTTTACATTAACTCACAGAAGGTGCTGTGGCTGCTGAATCAGCCACCAACCAGTTCATTCTGCAACGTTCCTCCCTCGTCCTGGGTGTCAGAGACGCACCGGGTCTGCGGGCTACAGACTTGCATCAGAGAATCTTTGTTGCAACGTTGCCGTCAGCCTCACAAGGCAGGTCCACGTGCAGTCGTGGTGTCCATGGATTACGGGGTGGAGCAGAGAAGGGGAAAGCTTTGGATTCCCAGGTCTCACCTGTGAGGCACAGAGCGGAGCCATTTGACAGTGCGCTTGCAGCAGCAAAGGACACTGGAAACACCAAATGTGTGGCTCAGATCTAGAAACACAACTCATTTCCATTAATCACCAAGTGAATCTGAGCAGTGAGTTGGGAGACTGAGCTTAACTGGAAGCATAGAGGTCATCAGATTGCGAGCTCAACGGGCATGACTCTATTCCAGAGTCCTAGCTGGGGAAGAGGCTGCCCACTCTCACTCCATAGCCTGAAGGGAGGGGAGCAGGTGAACAATCAGTGCACAGTTACCACCTGTTCACAGGACAGCACAGACTCTTGTCATCACAATGGATGATGTGACATCTTTGTCCAAAGGAGCCCATTGTCCACCCGAAACCCAGCCTCTTTGGCATTAATATTTTTAAGGTAAAACAGGTTCATGGTCCAAAGCTATTGAAACAGCATTCTCTGCCTCTTCACTTTGATACTTTTATCCAGGTTGGATGAGAGTAAAATGAACAGCAGTAAATTGCATGAGAGATGAAAGAAGCACACAAACTTATCCAAGGGAGTTGTGAAATTCGCTCAATGTTTAACAGGTATTTGTTGAAGATTCACATGCACTGATGTTGTTGTTAGTACTTGAGGACATCAATGAGGAAGACGGTGCCGGCCGTCCTTGAACTTGCATCCTAGCACTTGGAAACAGGTGAAATAGAGTAACAAGCGAGCGAATTATCCAGGAAACGGTGAAGAGTCCAGCAGACTTGAGTCAGAGCGCGAGGATAGGGCAGTTACAGAATTAAAGAAGTTGTCAGGGAGGCCCCATTCAGAAGGGGGCATTTGAGACAGACTTGGAAAAAGTGCAGGAGTGAGTCAAGCTGATAGGGAAGGAAGAGTGCTCAGGTTTCAGAGATTACAGAGGCCAGTGTGGACGCAACGCAAGAGCAAAAGGAAATATCCCAGGAGCTGCTGTCAGGAAGTGACACGACCCATATCAGTGGGACTTCCAGGCCATGGCAAGAAGTTTGTCTTTTATTCTGAATAAAATGGAGACCTGAAGGTTATTAGCACAGGAATGATAATAGGTCACTCAAGTTTTCAAAGGATCGCTTAAAGCTGGCTGCCACACTGGGAAGAGATTACAAGGAAACAGGGACGGACACAAGAAAACAAATGAGATGATGGTTTTTTTGGTTTTTTTTTTAAATGGGGCATATAATTTTTTTTTAATTTTTATTGCATTTTAGGTTTTGGGGTACATGTGCAGGACATGCAAGATAGTTGCATAGGTACACACGTGGCAGTGTGTTTTGCTGCCTTCTGCCCCTTCACCCATATTTGGCATTTCTCCCCATGCCATCCCTCCCCCGCTCCCCCGCCGCTGTCCCTCCCCTATTTCCCCCAATAGACCTCAGTGTGTGGTGCTCCCTTCCCTGTGTCCATGTGTTCTCATTGTTCATCACCTGCCTATGAGAGTATATACTGTGTTTCCTTTTCTGTTCTTGTGTCACTGTTTACAATAGAGATGATAGTTTTTAGACCACAGTAGTAGCAGAAAAGATGGTGAGAATCGCTCAGGTCCTCAGAGCATTCCGAAGACAGAGCCCATGGGTTTTATAACAGCCTGGATGTGTATGTAAGAGAAAAAGTGAGGTCGAGGATGCCACCAAGGGGTGCCCTGGGCTGCTGGGATGGTGGGCTTTCTATTAACTGGCATGGGAAAGGTGGCAGTGGAACAGGTTCAGGCTAAAACACAAGAGTTCTGTGTTCACTATGATCACTTGAGATGTCCTTGGACTTCCAAGTGGAAGGGCTCAGTAGGCAGTTGGGTCTATAAATCTGGAATTTAGGAAAAGATTGAGGCTAGAGTTTTAAGCACAGAAGTCATAGCATAGCAATGGCATTTACAGCTGTGAGACAAAGTGGGATCCTCAAAGGGGAGTGTTTTTATTTTTATTTTTGAGACAGAGTTTCCCTCTTGTAGCCCAGGCTGGAGTGCAACGGTGCATTCTCGGCTCACTGCAACCTCCGCCTCCCGGGTTCAAGCGATTCTCCTGTCTCAGCCTCCCAAGTAGCTGGGATTACAGGCATGTGCCACCATGTCTGACTAATTTTTTGTATTTTTAGTAGAGACGGGGTTTCACCATGTTGGCCAGAATGGTCTTGATCTCTTGACCTCGTGATCCACCTGCCTCAGCCTCCCAAAATGCTGGAATTACAGGCTTGAGCCACCGTGCTCAGCCAACAGGGAGTATTTTTATAAAGAAGACAAAGGGCTGAGTCGGAGGCACTCCCACATTAAAGGAGAAGCTGTCAAAGGTGAGAGAGAAAACAAACAGGGTGTGGTGTCCCAGAAGCCAAATGCAGAAAACGTGTCAGGAGATGGAAGCACTCAGTGAATATTTTCCATTGTTTCTGAAGGGTCAAGTCGGATGAGGACGGAGAACGGACCTTGGCTTCAGCCACATGGAGGTCGTGGAGATCTTGACAAGGGCAGTCAGGTGGGTGCAGGGATTCAAGCCCGATGAGAGAGAAATCAAAAGAAAGGGGGGCGCGATTAATTAATGACAGCAAGTGACATCTTTCAGAGTTTTGTCTCAAGTGCAAAGCAAAGAAATGTACGTAAGCTGGAGGAGGACGGGTCATGAGAATGACCTTGATGAGGGAACTGATACAAGCTTGTTGAGCGACGGGAGTGATCCAATATAACGCCGACACCTAGTGTAGGAGACAGAGGGTCGCATCCCTAAACAGCTGAGACCTCGTGCACTAGAGAGAAGGGTGGTGCTGACCTGTGAAAGAGGCGGGAAGGCAGAAGCAAGGCGCAAAGAAAGGCAGGTCAGTAAAGGTGACAGTGACAGGCTTTGAAACTTACCTGTTTACTTACAATTTTCCAGTCAAGGTAGAAGCTGAGAGAGAAAATGAGGTCGAGACGTGGGGAATTTGAGAAGAGGAGGTATGACATGGCCATTTAGAGAATACAGAGGGGGGAATACAACTGCATTGCCACACAGCACGAAGGGCCTCAGGTTTTCGCAGCCATGAAGTTAAAGCCAGACGTGTGGCCGTGGTGGGTGCCTCCCTGCAGGCATGTTCAGCTGCACCGCAGCAGGAAAGAGCAGGCAGAGTTGATTTCCCCCGGGTTGGAGGTTGCTAAGCTAGAAGGAGCGAGGAGCGGGGAAGTACTGATAGTGACTGAGCCAGGAAAGTGGGCTGAGAAACAGCAGAAAGGGGGATTTCTGTTTCCAGCCAAGATGGAGTAACAGCCATCAGAACTACCCTCCCCTCTTAAACAATGAAAAAGTGACCTCTTCTCTCTCTGTCTCTCTCTCCCTGTGTGTGTGATACACACAGACACACAAACTCGCGTACATACACATACGTACATAACCCAGTGATCTCCCAGGTAGAATCCCAGAGAGGTCCACTGTACAGACAGAGAACTCTAGAAGACCACAGAGAGGCACAGAGAGCTAGAGGGCTGCAGAGGGCAGCAGAGGGACACAGAGGGTCGCAGAGAGCCACAGAGGGTTGCAAAGAGCTGCAGAGGGATAGAGAGGGACACAGCCAGCCGCCGAGAGCCACAGGAAGTTACAGAGGACCACAGAGGGCCACAGAGGGGCACAGAGGGCTGCAGAGGCCTCTGTAGGTCTTCAGCAGAGCGTACTTGCGTGTGAGGCAAGTGGGCAAGGCTGAAGAAGAACCATCAGAAGGGAGAGGAGGGGACAGCCTGCAGCACTCATGCAGGTCAGAAGAGTGGCTGTCTCACCAGCTAGACTGGAAAGCCTCCTAACACACAGACATCTGTAGACGACTCAGAAAGTTATTATCTCAACCGGGGGGCAAAATCGAGCTACTCTGGCCTTACTGTGAAAAACTCAAAAGCAAGATCCTAAAAGATTTTTAAAAATCTCCTTATATATTTTTTAAAGATAGGGTCTCACTTTGTTGCTTAGGTGAATTAGAACTCCTGGGCTTAAGAGATCCACCTGCCTCTGCCTCACAAGCAGCCGGGACTACAGGCTCCCATCATGGCACCCAGCCTCTGTCTCCTTAACTACATCTCAGAACAAAGCTTGAATATTTTTGTATTAAAATAGTACAAAAATATTCAGCACCAACAAAGCGAAATGTGGTGGGATCCATGGGATGAATATCCCAGTAGGCTTGAAGGATTGCTGGGCTTAGAGTTTTAGAGAAATGGTCATAAAGGGAAGCGCTTGAAAATCAGATTGTAGCAGAGCTATTGCTAATGACATCTCCGACAAACGATAAAAGTGAGTGGAAGACAGGACGGGTGAAAGATCAGGGTTCAGGAACCGGAGGCCAGTCACACAGAGACATGTGTGAGCACACTGAAACTGCTAAGAATTAAGACAGACACAGTGTTGGAGAGAATGACAGCAAGCCAGGATCTTTTTTTTTTTTTTTTTGAGACCATGTTGCTCTGTTGCCAGGCGCCAGGCAGGAGTGCAGTGGCGCGATCTCGGCTCACCGCAACCTCCGTGTTGCAGGTTCAAGCAATTCTCATGCCTCGGCCTCCAGAGTAGCTGGGACTACAGGCACGCACCACCACGCCCAGCTAATTTTTGTATTTTTTAGTAGAGACAGGGTTTCACCATGTTGGACAGGATGGTCTCGATCTCTTGACCTTGTGATCTGCCCACCTCGGCCTCCCAAAGTGCTGGGATGACAGGCGTGAGCCACCACGCCCGACCAGGATTTTTAACACCTAGAATGGTATCATCCGTTACACCAGTCATTAGCTGGGCCTGGCTAGTCCCACGTTACTTTCTAAATTTTAACTGCTGTTAAATAAAGTGTTAAAAATGCTGCCTTAGTGGTAGCAGCTACATTTCACGTTCTCAGTAGCCACACGAGGCAGGTGGCTGTCATTCTGCACGAGCAGTTCTGGAATATTTCTATCATGGCAGGAAGCTCTGGTGAACAGCGCTGGCCTAGGTTTGGGGAACTCAGTTGGAAGAGCTCAGTTGGGCAGGAGCAATGGAGGAGACCCGCTTTGGGATCAGTGTGGGCCGTGGGCTTGGGCCTAAAAACCAGCAAGCCCTCTCCTTTCCTCCTCCTGTTGCCTGTCTGGTCCCCACAGCAGCAAGACATGAAGCTGGAGGTCAGATGTGGTCAATCCAGGAACAAGCTCCCTTCTTGAATATGTCGGATGGATTATCGCAGCCTGAACCTTTTGTTTATTTGGAGCTGGAGCCGCCTTAGACTGTGCCATTTTTAATGGAATATTCCTTGGGCTTTATATCTTAGAGCGTCTCAGTTGCTCTGTATTTCTGGTGCACTTTGGAACCAGCTTCGCTCTCTCTCAGTTTAGGAAGAGTAAGCATTAAACAGTGCTGGCTTTGTTGGTGGGTCTGAGACGATCTTTACTCTCACCGTGGGCATTACACTGACATAAAGACCGTAAAGTTACAATCCACGGGGGCTTCCAGCCAAGATCCCTGTGGAACGATGGTGTTGGGAGGGAACCGAAGACCGAGCAGGTTCAACAACTGAAATTAGATCGAACAGTTTAACTCAGGGCTTAGCTTTCTTGAATGAAGGAAGAGATGGTGGACTAGAGATAAATTGGAATTGGTCTGCAAAGAAAAGACAGGCCGTGGTTGCTGCCAGAAAGAAGCGTCTAGCATGGAGCCTCACTCCTTGGAACTCAGACTGGAGGACAGAAGGACCAGAACCCCCAGCCTCCCACCTAAGGCTCCCCTAGCATCCTTCCCTCAGGTTCTGTGGACCACCTCCTAATATGACCTCTGGGGAGCAGAGCTCAGCCCAAGGAATGCTTCGAGTTCCCCAAGAAAGAGAAGTTTTAAAAAATATTATGTTAAATATTACATTAAAAAAACAACATACAATCTGCCCCTCATCCTCACAGCTACCACCAACTTTATCTCTACACCTGAGAATTACAACTCGGGGTAGGTGGAAGGGCTTCCTGGGTCCAGAAACCAAGAAATAGGGCACAAACAAAATCAAGCAAGTTAGTATCCCAGGAAAGAACAGGGTTAGGAGGATATCTGAGTAAAAGATGGGACATTTGAACCCCAGAACATGCTGGACAAGGCGACCGACAGTGAGACTAAGTTTACCGAACTGGGAGCAGATGACCGATCTTCTCATGGCCTGGCATGGGTGCTCCCAATGCCTGGGGAAGAGCCAGGCTTGAGGATGGCAGCTCAACAGGTAGGTGATGCAGGTGTGGGGACCCGGCAGACCCTTCTTTCAGAAAGAGGGGAAGATGGATACACTCCAGGGAGGGGTGGCTGCCTGAATAGAAATATGAAGTCTGGTATGGGTAAGAAATTACCTTGGGTTCACATGGCATCAAGCCACATATTCATCAATGATAGACTGGTTAAAAGAGAAATGTGGTGCATATACACCATGGAATATTATGCAGCCTTCAAAACGAGATTGGGTCCTTTGCAGGGACATGGATGGAGCTGGAAGCCATCATCTCAGCAAATTAACAAGAACAGAAAACCACATACTGCATGCTCTCACCCATGATTGGGAGCTGCCTCTCTACCCTGAATGCAAGAGACCCTTGATAGTTTGTCAGGAATATCATCACCCCTATTCAGCCTGAAGAAGTTACAGAAGATGAATCTTTGTCCATCTGCAACCCTTAGGGTTATAAAAGGGAGAGGGGAAACGTCAGAGGCGTGTGAACTAGAGCAGCTCCATCTTAAATAGGAGCTGGGTGAAATGAGGCTGAAACCTCCTGGGCTGCATTCCCAGACGGTTAAGGCATCTAAGTCACAGGATGAGACAGGGGGGCAGCACAGGTACAGGTCCTAAAGACCTTGATTACAAAACAATTTGCAGTAAAGGAACCGGCCACCCCACCAAAACCAAAACGGTGATGAGAGCCACCTCTGACTGTCCTCACTGCACTCCAGCCAGCGCCAGGACAGTTTACAGGTGCCATGGCAACGTCAGGAAGTTACCCTATACATCTAAAACGGGGAGGCATGAATAATCCACCACTCGTTTAGCATAAAATGGATGAATGTGGAGAACATCATTCTCAGCAAATTGACACAAGAACAGAAAATGAAACACCGCATATTCTCACTCATAGGCGGGTGATGAACAATGAGAACACATGGACACAGGGAAGGGGGTACCACACATTGGGGTCTATTGTGGGAAATAGGGGAGGGACAGCGGGGGGGGGAGTGGGGGAGGGATAGCCTGGGGAGAAATGCCAAATATGGGTGAAGGGGCAGAAGGCAGCAAAACACACTGCCACGTGTGTACCTATGCAACTATCTTACATGTTCTGCACATGTACCCCAAAACCTAAAACGCAATAAAAAGAAAAAGAAAAAAAATAAAGGGCAGCCATCAGCCCTCACAGCTGCTTTGTCTACGGAGTGGCCATTCCTTTATTCCTTCACTTAATAAACTTGCTTTCATTTTGCAAAAAGTAATAGTAACTGAGAGCTAAACAATGAGAGAGAACACATGAACACGGGGAGGGAGCAGCACACACTGGGGCCTGTCGTGAGCCAGGGATAGGGACAGCATCAGGACAACTGGCTAATGAACGCAGGGCTGGACACCAGGTGACGGGTTCACAGGTGCAGCAAACCACCATGGGGCGCGTTTACCCCGTAACCAACCTGCACATCCTGCGCATGTGTCCCGGAACTCAAAATAACATTTAAAAAAACAAAATAGCTTGGGTTCATGGGTTTCTAAAAGGAACCAGGGTCCCACTGTCCTTCTGAGGTTCCCTTAGGAACTTCGATGCTCAGGGCTAAGGCAGCAGCATCTTTAGAACCAAAAACACAGGGAATATGGCTGAAAATGGGGTTCACTTTTTTCCCAGGCCCTTTCTCCTTTCCAAGCACTTGCATTTGGCCTCCCTCTTTTCTCCTTCCTGAAAATATTGTTGGATATTTTCACAGCATTCACCTCAGCGCTGATGGGGTGAGGGAGGAAGAAGGGTGGTCTGGCCATGCCCAGCACCCCCACAGGCAGAGGATGCCCAAGGAGGAGGTTTCCCGGCAAGGTCTCAGGAGCTGGAGGACTTGGAAGATGAGACTCTTCATCTTCATATGTTCTCTGCAGGCTCGGGCCCCGCTCGAGGGCCGCAGGAGGGACAGGGCAGCCTGAACACGCCTAACCCCACGTGGGGTTATCAGGCAGCTGCCCCACACCCTGGACATGTGTAGGAGGAAAGGCAGCACCAGGCACGTGTCTCCCCTAGTCCTGCCCAGACCCTGCTGTTGGTGAGTTAGAGGCTGTGCACAGAACCAGCTTCTCCAGCAGGCCTGGGCTGGGGGTCGCTTGAGACTTTATCCAACTCGTTGCTGGCACCTTGGCGGAGCTGCCCACTGTGAGCTCTGCCCGGGCCTCCAGCTGGCGGGGGTTGAGTAGGGCGAGAGCCTGTGCTTGGGCTGCTGAATGAACCGTGAAACGGCATCCTCTGCTGTCCTCTGCTGTCCAGTCTCCTTAATTGCAGACAGCCTAAGCGGTCTAAGAGGCCGCTTCAAAAGGGAGCTGGAGGAGCGTCCTGCATTCAGACATAAGTTCGCTTCCACCTGCTTTTATGACGTTTGCATCATTTTATTGGCATAGATAAGTTACATGACAATATTTTAATTAAGCAAACCTCAATGATAGTCCCTGGGAACTAGGGCTTGCCGTTGACCTAGGACACAAACGTCTTCCTTCTCCCGTCGGGCGAGGACCTCGCAGCATCAGGCCTGGCTGACGGTGCGCTGTGAAGCTTTCGCTCAGGTGCTGATGAGTGCTGGGACGCACATTCTCATTTGCAGCGCCTGCAGATCTATGCAATCGAAAAACACATCCAACGGCCGGAAAACCTGAGAGCCTGATGGAACGTAGGTCTCCTCCCAGGCTTCCAGTTTTTACGCAGAGTCGCTGGACTCATCGTCTGGAATGCTACGTCATTAAAGTTTGGGAATGTCTGATCCTCCCAGACAGCAGGTGAACCACCAATTAAGGCTTCAAGCTCTATGGACCACGGGCCCCACTGCTTCCTCCCCACCAGGCGGTGCGTGGCTAGGCGGACCCACTCTGCTGCACTGGGGTGGGAGCACCAGCCAAGCATTCGGTCGCTTGGGCCAAGCATGAGGGCTTGTCCCATCTGCAAAGACACAGCCCTGCTTTGTGCCAGGCACTTCTCTGCGCAGGGACAGGACAGAAGTCAAAGAGATGCCAATTCTAGCTCCTAGGGTGCTGGCAGTATCTTTTTTTTTTAATGGCTCTTCAGATGCTTCTGTACGGTGGAACCACGTAACTCTCAGATGGCTTGGCCATCAAGTGGTTTATCTATGGCCTTGTAGAGAAAAGGACACCCAACGTCCGCAGAGTTCATTAGACAGTCCCGGAAGTGTTCCCTGGCCTGCATGCTTTCTGTGCAGTTTGCACGGTTGAGTCCATTCCCCTCAGGTGGAGCAGCTTCAGGGTCTAGGGGAACAGGGCCGGGCAACAGTGGAAGGTCGGGTGACAATGAAGTGCCAGGTGCTGAGCTCCAGCAGCCACTGGCACCAGGACGACAGACGGTGAAATAAGTGATATTTCCCAAGCATACAGAGTTATTAATTAGAGTCAGCTATTTACCAGCTAAGTGCCGGAAGGGTCCATGGTAATTAAAAGAGCTAATCAGATTTTCAAAGGGCACCAATACCATGTAAACATAAGGGGATTCTATGTGCTGTTCTCAGCATGTGATTTGAAGTTGACATGCTGGGGTGAGGTGTTGCGGCTGCTGCCTCTTCTGGTATAGGAAGCACCACGCTGTTGCCGCTCACCCCAGGGAGGGATGGAGGGACCCCGAATTAACGCCGGGGCCTCCCCGCGCGTGCTGCTGCACACACGTTTGCACCGTTGTTTGTAAGTAGATGCAGCTCTTCTGGCTCCTGATTTTGTTTTAGTTTTAATCATCCAACGTGCTACTGAGTTAGTGTCAGTGTTTCTCTACTGCCTTTTTTTCTGTCAGTGGTTATGAAACACGGGTTCATCGTGTGCTGTTTGCCTTCAGATCCATTTCACAACCGCCCCTGTGGATGCTGCTTCCCAGGCTTGTCTCCTGCGTCCCATTTAGGTTCGGCCAATGGGAAGTGATGTCAAGAGATGGAGGTGAGAGGGAGAGGAACGTGAGAGCATTCCTCCCCTCACCCTGACCCCTCGCCTCCGACTGGAGCCCCTGGCATGAGCTGCCCCTCCTGGACCAGCTGCGTGTCAACCCCAGCTCCAGCCAGGTGACCCTGCCTCGGACCCAGTTGCCACTGTGAGACTCAACGCCGGGTTCCTCTGTGGCTTCTCCAGATCTGACTGTAACAGCAGCTGCAGCTAATTTCTGAGGTTTGAAAGTAACAGCAACTCACATGAGCGGGTTCATGAAATACAGAGAATTCAGAAAATTTCACACTGTAAATTATTACAGTGTCCTGTTCTGGTATCCATAGAAGTAGAATCTGAGACAAGGCTTTGTGAGAAGATTTATTAGAAAGTGTTGCCAGAACAAAAACAACAAAAAGAGGCAGGGCAGTGGAAAGGTGAGATCAGGGAGCCAGGAGCCATGTGGGTGCTGCTGGCCTCCTCCTGCTGGGGAGTTCTGAGACAGAGTCAGAGGCCGCGTTGGCTATGAAGGAGCTGGAGTATTCATGCCCTGAGAGCAGTAAAGCCTTAACCTTACCCAAAGAAAGGGGTGGCCCTGGCACAGCTCCTGTGAGGCAGCCTGTGCGTCCTCTAATGTCCTGCCTGATAAGTGTTTGTGTGCTGAGGCCTTGAGCCACACCAGGGGGTTGATGCTAAGGATGGGATTCACAGCGGAGGCCTTGTATCAGCTTGACATCTCCAGGGACTAGAGAGCAGGTCAGCCGTGTATTTGGTCCATCATGTTTACGTGACCAAGCCGTCAATGAAAACACTGGACGCCAAGGCTCAGATCAGTCCCCCTGGTCAGCAACATAACACACATGCTGCCACACGTCATTACTGGGAGAACTTAGCACTGCTGCACAGCCCCGCTGGGAGAGGACACTGGAGCTCCACAGCTGGAGCTCTCCTGGGCCCACCCTAGGTGCATCCTCCCACTGCTGACTCCAGCCTGCTGTGTACTGCTGGAACCACGTGTAGGAAGAGGTAATTGTGAATCTGGTGGCTTTTCCAGTTCCTGTGAGTTCTCTTGAATCATTCAACCGGAGGGAGGTCTTGGGGGCCCTTGCATCCACCCGTCACTGAGTAAGGGCTGTCTCAGACCCCCATGCAAGCAGCGTGAGCACAGGGGCTCCAGCAGCTTTGGGACAGATGATCACAGAGCGACACAGGCACTGGCTGTGGGGGTCACAGCAGCATCCAGAAACAGTGTGCACAGAAGGGGAGAGGTACCCCAGGGATGCATGGGGCACTGACAGGACTGGGGGCCAATGCGGGTGCTTCAGTTCCCACAGCCCTTGTTCTTCCCAGCATCTGAATGTGATATCCAGAATCATGTTGGCAAACTGAAAAAAGAATGTCTGTCGTCATTAATGAGTCATCCTATGCTGTTACATAATCAGAACCCCAAGCCCCCGACCAGTGGCTAGAAGCAGAACAAGCTGTGTGAACTGCACATCTAATGCTAACTCGAGTGGCTTTCGAGCGGTGCTTCTAGGGCTGCAGCAAGCCCCAGGGTCTCCTGGAGGGCTGTGGGCACACAGGGTGGAGGCCACCCTCTGAGTCTCTGATTCAGCAGGTCTGGGGCAGGGCCTGAGCATTTGCATTTCCGGATTCTGGGTGATGCTGCTGACAGCCCAGCACACGTTTGCAGAAGACAACTTCAGAGGTGCAGACATGAGACAAGCTTTCCAGGGGCCAGTTCTCCATCCTCGTGAGGAAGACGGTGAGCAAAGGGGAGCAGGGAAGGCAAACGGCCAAGGGGGCAGGGAAGGCTCGAGGTGGGCATGGGTGGGGACAGGAGTAGAGGACAAAATGCCTGTGTCTCTCTCTCCCCAGGGGGACAGTTCCCAGGGGTGGTTCATGTGGTTTCTCTGAACTTGGCAGGATTAAGCCCCAGTGCCACACCGGCTTTTTGCACAGAAGTGGATCTTGACATGGCACAAAGAGAAGCAGCTGCTGAGAGAAAGGGAATTGGGTGCTGTTTGGTGTGGATCCTCCCAAAGCGGACCCAATTGGGTGCCTGGGTGCCCGCAGCTTATGTGGAAGGTGATCCCAGGAAGCACACATGAGGGAGTAGGGACGTAAATGGAGGAGGCTGGGAGGAAGGTAACGGAGGCGTCAAGGGCAGGTTACCCGTGCAGGTGTCTACTCAGTTCCCTGGGCTGCAGGTCTTCCCTGGGCTCCGCTTCCAGGTAAGTGCTTCTCAGTGAAGTGGGCTCCTGGATGGGGAAGCGCTCGGGCAGAGACAAGAGCTTGAGTGGGGAGTTGTCAGTTTACAGTGATCTGCCCCTCATGACAGAAGGTGAACTTGGGTAGGCTGAGGGGATGCGGGACGGTGAGCCAATAATTTAACTTAGGGGTTTAATCAACATGTAATAAAGTGACAAAAATCTTGTCTTTGTTTTACGCGATGCTTGGCACCCTTGAGGAACTGGCAGAAGAGGGTGTCCACTGCTACCCAGACAGTGACTACCAGGATTCTGATCCGGAGAAGAATCGTGTGCTCAAAAGCAGAGCAATGCCACCTGCCATTCAAAGCAGGCCCTGACCCCATTCAGGAGGATGAGTAGCAGTGGGCTAGGGCACATCCGCTGCCAGAGGGTGAATTCACCATGTCCCCTTGCCCAAAATTTAGCTCCAAAAATGATAAAGAAACACATCATTTTAAACCACCTTAATTTTGACTGTGTCATGAGTTCAAACTACAAACAAGTAAATGAAACCATTGCAGATTGGGATACACGATGTGAAAGGACAACATGATAGGAGGTCAAGTAAATTGCGGTGAGGGTGGGGTGAGTGAGCTGCATTGGCTGTGCTTGTCAAGGAGAGCCTCTGAGAAAGGAGCATTTGCCTTTTCTTCCTGTGTTACCCGAGAAGGCAACATGAAGTTTGAGGGATGAGAAAGTGGCAGCCATGGGGAGCTCCAGGGAAGGAACATAAAATGCAGAAGGAAAGCAAGTGCAAAGGCCCTGGGGTAAGAAAGAGGAGGGAGTCTTAGAACATCAATGGTGCCAGGGTGGGTGCTGCCTTGTGCAGGAGGGAAAGGGATATGAAATACGTTTGAAGGAGTAGGTAAGAGTCTCCAAAATCCCAGAAACCACACTAGGTATTTCAAGCAGAGAGAATTGAATATGGGGCTTTGCTGCACAGGTGAACGGAGAGTTGAGGAGTGAAACAAGAAGAGCAGTCACAAAATCCAGGTGTGAGCAGCACCAAGAAACTGACCCCACCCCTAGGCCAGAGGGGCAAAGGGAGAATGCACGTGGGGCTCTCTGAGCCCAAGGTCTCTGTGCCCTCCCAGCCAAGCACAATGGGAGCAGAGAGGGACTGCCTTGCGCTACAGCTGAAATCATGGAGGAAGTTCAGCCAGGGCTGGAGATGCCACGTGAAACAGGAAGAAGGGGCAGCTACACTCAGGTTCTCCCCTCCTCCCAGCAGCCAACCTCAAATCTAATAAAGTTCTTCATCCTCAGCAGGACTACCTGATAGCATACAGTTTACCTGATTAATCAAAGTGTGCTTATATTACTGATGATGGAGAGCTGTAAGCTTCTCCACACAATCTTCTCAGCCACTTATGTATAGATGGTATTCACATTTAGTCTTGCATGTCTAAAAGCTGGAAGTCCCTCGCAGCAACAGGACAAGGGATGGCACAGGTGTCCTCCAACGTAGCTGGTGAAGTCAGAACTAACTTCTTGCAAAAGAGAATCAGTCCACACTGAGATGATAAACTGGTCCAGGACTGGCTGGTTATCATGCGGGGTTTGGAATCCATTCGTACTGAATGTTCTTATCTTCCTTCTTCCCATCCTGTCTCCAGGAATCGCCGTCCCTCTCGCCTGTGGTTCATATGCGGTAGCAGCATATACAGGATATGGCTTCATTTTCCTGCTGTGATGTCCTTTGTGATTTCAAAAAAGTTTTCATTACTTGGTAGAAAATGTGAAATTCAACAAAAATATTGCTTTTCTTACTAAGCAAACTAAGCCTGGTCTAGCTGGAGATGTGATGCAACCATTTTCTTGGTGGTGTGCCCTCAAACCTTCAGGTTTCTGTAGCCCTAACGATGTAGCTGTGGACCACGGGGAGCTAGCATTGCCTCCAGGGTGATGTCACCGCTCCCGAATCCTTGCACTGAATGGGGCCAGTTGTGTAGACTCATCAACTGTACCAGTCCCCTGTTCCTGGCCTCTGGAGCTTTAATTTGGTAAAGTGACCCATTAGCTTCTAAGGACCAAGGTGAGAGAGGGCAGGTTTGAATACCCTTCACGATGGAGAGATGTGGGCAGACCAGACAGACATCGGTTCCTCTACCAGTGCACAGGCGGCTGCAATGTGAGGGGCTAGTGCCCAGGAACAGCCAGAGGGCGGGAGGACAAACACCTTGGCTTCCTTCTCCTGGAGGGGACAGTTCTGAGTCCTCATGCGAGTCTCCTCAGAGACCACATCTCAGCTGCTCACGGCAATGACTGCCCACCGACTCACCCTTCACTGCCCCCACCTCCACACTTCCGGTCTCTCTTCCTCACTCCCTTACAGGTGCTTCCTGGAATCCCCTCTCAAATCAACTGTGTGCCTCCAAATCCTTCTCTCAGGCCTGTCTGTGGGGGAACAAATGCAGACAAAGAGATGGACATGAGCAGATGAGCTACCCTGAGCAATACGCAAGTGGGCTGGAAGGTGAAAGAAGAGGACGAGGTAAGAGAGTGGGGGTCAGGGAAGAGCAGCTAGGCAGGAATGCACATGCAGGGGCTCTGAGCATCACGGCCTTGTGCAATCCCCAGGCCTGCCCGGCTCCAATTGGAAGGAGGCCACCTCAGGGTTTCCAGTGCTGGGCGGCGCTGTTGGCATTCAAGGCTCACTCTTTGCTGTAGAGGCTGTCCTGTCACTGTAGAGTGATGAAAAGCATTCCTGGACTCTACCCACTAGATACCAGAAAGATCCCCCAGTTGTGACAACCAGAAATGTCCCCAGACACTGTTAAATGTCCCCTGGGGACAGTGGGGCAATGTTGCCTCTTGTGGAACTGGGGGACAGGGCTCTGAAAAGGGGAGGAGGCAGTTGGCCTCTGCCAGTGTCCCCTTCCTTTGCACATCCACGGACACGCCCCTTACCAGGTCCTCCTTAAGGCAAGGCGTCTGGCCAGGCTGCCTATCCCTGGGCCCGCCGGGATTCCCCCCAGACCAGAGGGCTTGTTGGCCCAGTTGCTTTTCAGAGGCTGACCGGTGGACTTTCTTGTCTTTGACCACTAGATGGCCCCATTGCAATGCTGTACCCAGGAGACCGGGCAGCCAGAAAGGTTTTCGTTTGACCCAGCTGAAGAATTTGGTGTTTGACGCATTTTCTAGTTGAATTCTCCGGACCCTTTCTATCCCTGGAACCCAAAGTGCTGTATTTCTTCCAAGTGCGTTTGTGGGTGCAGCTGTGTGGAGAGGCAGCCAGGGCTTGGCTGTGAGCTCCTGCAAGCTCACGCTGGGCAAGTGTGCGTTCCAGCACGATCAGATCTTCCCTGTCTGCAAATGCGTATTTCACAGGGTGGCCACAAATGCTAAATGAGACGCGGCAAGTCGAGTGTGGAGCCCAGGCTGCTCACTAGAGGAGCTCAAACTGTATCAGCAGTCCTTACCGCTGGAGCCTCTGCCTCCTCCACCTGCCCCGATACCTGCGAGGGTGGGTGCAGTCACCCTTCCTCTCTGGACCTCAGTTTACTCCTCTGAAGGACAGCAGAGATGATGCCCTCCCAAGATACCCTCTAACTCCAGAATCCGTCTCTCTATTGAACGTGTGGGATGTGCCAGTCCAAGTTAAATCAAATGCTGTGTTCTTAGCATCTCATTTCATTGTCATAAAAACCTTATAGGAGACACACTCTTTTTATCCTTACATAAAGGTAAACCAAGGCACAGAGGGCTCAATGGGTGGAGGAGGGATTCCAACCCGTTGTCCAGACCTGTCGCCCACATGGCTAACCACCCCATAACCTGCAAGGAGATGGTCCTTGACGTTCCTGCTGCAAAAGAAGGACGGCCTCTCTGTTCACAAAGGTTAAAGTTATTTAGCAAGGAGAGCTCCAAGGGCTTTGACTGCTTTGCAACTTGGGAGTCAGCGCAGGAATGGAAAACACCCATGAGCTG
The DNA here is from genome assembly GCA_028533165.1 of Leontopithecus rosalia. Taxonomy (NCBI): domain Eukaryota; kingdom Metazoa; phylum Chordata; class Mammalia; order Primates; family Cebidae; genus Leontopithecus; species Leontopithecus rosalia. Next base: position 147,727,529 of record CM052652.1, on the reverse strand, counting down.
GCAATGTGTCCGGACCTTCCCGGGGTTCCTTGAAAGAGGGTATTTTTCTTGTATTCCTATGCAGGGGTTCGCAAACTTTTCCTGTAAAAGGCCAGAGAGTAAATAGTTCTCTGTGTAAATGGCTCTGCAGGCCATATGGTCTCTGTTGCAACTGCTCAACTCTGTCATTGCAGCACAAAAGCAGCCACGGACACAGTGAAAAGCGGGAGTGGCTGTGTACCAATAAAACTTTATTTATTAAAGGCAGGCAGGGGCCTAGATTTGGCCTCCCAGCCATAGTTTGCCAAGCCCTGAGCTAATGCAGCACTTTACCCCAAACTTGTACTGAAGTCTTACTTGGGCCTCATCTGGCCAAAAGCATTGCCCGCTAAAAGTAGACTGTGTCCCCAACATGGGATCCCTAAGTGGCCAAAGACAGAAAGCGTTTGGTTTTATTGACAATGTGTTTCCGAGTGGATTATGTCAGAATGGGGCAGGCTGGGATGAGTGTCGGGGAAACAGCCTGGGGAGGCGCTCGGATAATGTACTGACTTCGGACCTCTGGGTCTATCCCAGAGACACTCAGGCAGATCACACAGGGAACACAGTTTCTCTGCCCAACTCTAAAAGTACATGATGCGGCCGGGCGCGGTGGCTCACGCCTATAATCCCAGCACTTTGGGAGGCCGAGGTGGGTGAATCACGAGGTCAAGAGATTGAGACCATCCTGGTCAACATGGTGAAACCCCATCTCTACTAAAAATACAAAAATTAGCTGGGCATGGTGGCGCATGCCTGTAATCCTAGCTACTCAGGAGGCTGAGGCAGGAGAATTGCCTGAACCCAGGAGGCGGAAGTTGCGGTGAGCCAGGATCACGCCATTTCACTCCAGCCTGGGTAACAAGAGCGAAACTCCATCTCAAATAAATAAATAAATAAATAAAAGTACACGGCATGAAACATGGGAATGATACTTTCTCACGTCTCACTAAGTCGACCTGCAGAAGCATCTGCTGCATGTGCTGGTGCACACCTGGGGAGGCAGCTGCTGGCTGGAGCCCACTTTGCCCTGTGCAGGGACAGGAGAGTCTGTCCAGAGTGCCTGCTTAGCTGCTTCTGGTGCCCCACGTGGTCCCTGTCTATTTACTGCTAGGGAAGAGTCCTGACTCTGCTTCTGCAGCAAGTTGTAAAATTGCCCCAATTCAGCCATTTGCAGTGTTAAAATTCAGCAGTGGGTAGCCAGAGGTGGGTTCCGACTTGTAATTCCACACGGGTCCTTGGCAAACGTGAGAAAGTACCAACTGCTTGTTAGGAAAAAGTTTTCAGGGAATGATCAACGTATCACATAAACCTGTACAACTCCAGGAAGGAACATCTGGTGAATGAAGCTCTTAACCAACAACAGCGTAAACTTCACACATTTAACACCAAAAACCCTGCAAAACCGACAAGCTCAAACGATCAGCGTTAGTTTGCCAGAATAGATGGCGTCTGGGGTGAAGCTAGGTCGTCCGTGTTGAATAGTGGAAAGATGTTGTCGCTGGATTCTCTCCTGATGGACTGGCTCTAGTGACCTCATATTATTATTTTCAGTAATTTTCCTGTTAATAGCGAACTCGTTTTAGCTACAGTTTTATTGTGTTGATGGAGAAATCACTTCTAATCGTGCATTACAGAGCAGAGTACTCCAGAAAGCAAAAGACGACTGTAGAATGATAAAAGTTCCTTTCATATTGTCTGTGTTGCAGGAGGCCACTTGCAAGGTGGTACATATGAAAGCATCCTGAGAGAGCTATTGGCTCAGAAAAGAGAGTGGTGTCTCAGCTGTGGCCAGCCGCTTGGGAACCGATGAGCCGGTGAGGTTCAGTTCTTGCCTTTCCTCTTGTCCACATAGGCGGCTCCCGGCCAACTTGGTGACATAGACATAAAGCAGACGCAGCTGGGCAGCTCTGCTGTTGGGCAGCATTAGTAGCTGGCATGTGCCATGTCCTCAGCAAAACGGAAATGGAAATTTTTGAGATTCTCATTTGAACTTGGGGATCCCCAAGAGTACAACACACTTTGTCCTGTAAGTACAGAGGACGGTGGCTTTTCCGTGCAATGGGCTTGGCAGTAACTGCTTTTCCTTAGATGCTTAGGGTACCAGGTGTACAATGTTACTTCACCTTCACGGTTTGAGGAATGTTGACTAGTTTGCATTCTGATTTCCTACCGTGGCTTCGCGTTAGTTTCTTTCTTAAAAATGACTTTATACAGTCTACAGAGCCAATTGCTACCAGAGCAACAGTTTTCTGACTTTGTAACGTGAGCGGGAAATAACATTTCATGTATAGAAATTAGGTTGTAAATTTGTCCAAAAAATACACTTTCTTCAAAATTCAGTAGCTTTGTCTGTAGTTTTTGGTTTTGTTTTTGTGTTTGTGTTCATCGTTTGGGTCATGGAAACAAGCAATTCTAGGGGTAAAACCATATGGAATTATGATTTCTGTAGGTTGAACGTAATGGCAAATGTATTAACACGTGACTGAGTCTGATAGAGCACAGTGACATCATCAGCTTTATCAATATGATGCACAGGCCTTCTTGTTTTTTTTTTTTTAAAAAAAAACAGCAACCAACAGAATGGGAAAAAAGTTTCGCAGTTTACTCATCTGATAAAAGGTTAATGTCCAGCGTCTACAAGGAACTTGAACAGATTTACAAGAAAAAAACAAACAACTCCATCAAAAGGTGAGTGAAAGATATGAACAGACACTTCTCAAGAGAAGACATTTATGCAGCCAACAAACATATGAAAGAAAGCTCATCATCACTGGTCATCAGAGAAATGCAAATCAAAACCACACCGAGATACCACCTTACGCCAGTCAGAATGACAGTCATTAAAAGTCAGGAAACAACAGATGCTGGAGAGGATGTGGAGAAATAGAAACACTTTTACACTGTTGGTGGGAGTGTAAACAAGTTCAACCATTGTGGAAGACAGTGTGGCGATTCCTCAAGAACCTAGAAATAGAAATTCCATTTGACCCAGCAATCCCATGACTAGGTATGTACCCGAAGGATTATAAATCTTTCTAATATAAAGACACATGCACATGTATGTTTATTGTGGCACTGTTTACAGGAGCAAGAGCTTAGAACCAACCTAAATGCCCATCAGTGATAGACTGGATATGGAAAATGTGGCACATATACACCATGGAATGCTAGGCAGCCATAAAAAAGGATGAGTTCATGTCCTTTGCAGGGACATGGGTGAGGTTAGAAACCATCATTCTCAGCAAACTGACACAAGAACAGAAAACCAAACACCACATGGTCTCACTCATAAGTGGGTGTTGAATCATGAGAACACATGGACACACGGAGGGGAGCATCACACACCAGGACCTTTCAGGAGGAGGGAGGCAAGGGGAGGGATAGTAGGGGGTGGGGGGAATAGCAAAGGGATAGCATTAGGAGAAATATCTAATATAGGCAACAGAGTGATGGATGCAGCAAACTACCGTGGCGTGTGTACACGTATGTAAGAAACCTGCACGTTCTGCACATGTACCCCGAACTTAAAGTATATTTTTAAAAAAATAAATAAATAAATGAATACATTCCCCAAACTGGATTGTAAATCTAAAAACTAAATGTGAAGCTTCTTGTTCAGAAAACAAAATTGCAAAGCTGGCAATGGGATGGACCGTGGGGAGAGCAGGAGCTGGAAGCAAGATAGGCAATGAGAGGCAGCTCAGGGTCCTGAGCAGGAGCCTCTTCCCCAGTGGCTGAAGAACGATAGCCAGAGCAACACCTTTGGTGACTCCTGTCCTCGTCATCATGGTTCTGGAAGATGTAGCAGAGGCAAGTCGCCAGCGTGGCTTGGTTCTCTCACTTTGTAGCTTTAAGTTGGAGCATCAGCTGGAGCTTTGGTGGAAAGAGGTGAAAGGGCCTCTGGGTCAGAATTTCCCCCGCTTTGCAATTTCCCTCAAGTGTGAACCTGAGCAGGTCCAGCGTCCATTATGGACGACAGTAGCAGAGCTGACAGCAAGTAGAAAATGACCCAGCAGGGAAAGAATTAAAAGAATGTCACCTTTGTTTGCTCTGGCTCACTTTTTTAATAAAACAGTCACCTTGACATTTCGAAAGGAATTTTTCAAGAGCCTACGTTTAAAAAGTATGAAACTTGTCCAAATAAAATGTTCAGGGTCGCCAGGTGGGCCCCTAAATCTGGGCTGTGCTAGTCATCTCAGAAAGGTGTGACTTGAATCTCGTTTAACCAAAAGACACTATACTTTTGCTCATGAGAAAGTATTTTCCATTTCAGGTGACCGAGTCTGGGATACGCACCTTTGCCGAATGGCAACACGGTCTGGGGCTCCTGACGGCTGCTCGGTGATCCTCGAGAAGCACATTCAGGCTTAGCAATTCCAGGGTTTTACTTCCAAGTTTGGGACAATACAAATCATTAACATGTTCTGATCTCAAGGAAAGGATTTCCTGGTTTAACAAATAACATCAGATGTGAAAAGCAATGGAATTCCTCTTGTCTTTCAGTGTTGTGTTTGTTTGTGTGTGTAGAATTGGGTTTGTTGCACATTTGTCTGTTGTGAAATTCTGTTAGGCCGAACTCCATTAAAATACCCAACAGTGGCAGAACACAGCAAAGATTTATAACCACAGTCTCATTAATCGAGTGTGCAGGCATAATACAATTGGGACTGAGCATCTCTCATCTGAAATACTTGGGACCAGAAGTGTTTCAGATTTCAGTTTCAAATGTACTTACTGGTTGCGCATTGCAAATCCAAAAATCCAAACTCTCAAATCCAGAATCCAATGAGCATTTTCTTGGAACATCATGTTGGCGTTCAAAAGGGAACATTTCAGAGATCAAACTTTCAGATCTGCAAATTCAATCTGTACTAAATCGAGAAATGGTTCATGAGGAAGCCAACATTTGAGGGAGACTTTGAAGAAGAGGTGAGATTTTGATATGAATTGGACTTTGGAGTCAAACTGCAGCTTCCAAATTCTGGGCTCAGATCCACAAAGACAAATCTTCGGCCCAGTTCAGGATTCTGTTATAACAAGTGTGCGACCTTAGGAGAGGTTAGGAGCCATTAGGAGTCTCGTGTCCTTTCTTACAGGACAGCATGAGAATCAACGCTGCTGATAATCCTGGAATTTGGCGCTAACACATGGTGAGTAGTTTACAGCGCGTGGGTCTGCCCCTGCTACTGCTGCCATCACCCTCACCACGGTGGTAGGAGGCATCATTTGCCATAAACCTTCATCCCTTCTGCATCCATACTCTTGCCGAGGTAAGGTGTGTGTGAACTATTTCTTGCCACTTCGGGCTTGAGCAAGGAACTGTTTTACCAATAGCCTGTATAAGAAGGGGTTGTTTTCCAGTTTTGAGCCTAGAAATCAAGAAGCCTTGTGTATTTCCACTTTCCCTCTTGTTTTCTGCCAAAGACATGAAAAGAATTCCTCCTGGGTCACTACTGTGCCTGCAGCCTTGGCTCAAAACAAGCACTAGTGGACCAAGGCCCCCTTGCCTACCTACAGACCAGCACTGAGAGCAAAACTACCTGGGCCAAGGCAGCCTGAAGCAGACTCCCTGGCAAAGCCCAGCCCTGATCAGCTGAATCCAGAGGACACACAGACACATGAGCAACAGCAAATGATGCTGGATTACACCATTGAGATGAGGACGTTTTGTTACGCAGCTATAGCTAGCTGATAATTTCAACAGCAGAGGCTGCTGAATAAGCCAAAGCCTGACGGGGGCGATATGTAGGGTGGAAACTGGAAGCAGTGGGAAAATAGGGTGTGGAAAGCAGGGATTAAGGGATGTGGAGACTACAGAGGGCCCTGAGGATAAAGCCAAGGAAGCCAGGCTTTGCCCATTTTACAGAGGTAGCCCCTGGAGGCTTCCAGGAGGTTGAGGTGAACAGGCAGGGCTTTAGGAGAGGTAATAGAAGAGCAGCTCCTTCTCATGCAGGCCACACAAGGCAGGGCTGGTCGCCTGGCACCATGGCTCCCTGCACCCTCCTCCCATCAGGCACTGGAGGGGCTACCCAGTTGGTGGTCTCCCTTCCTGTCCAAAGTGGCCTTCACCATCTTTTCTCCTTATTTTACCACTGATAAATACACGAGGGGCAGAGAGAGGTAGCAGCCAGGGACCCTTCTCCTTATCTAGCAAATCCACTGTCCTGAAGGTTTTCTTGATCTGGGATTGTGGCTAAAGAAAAGTAACAGGCACTAAAGCAACAATCTGCATTTGGTCCCCATATAGTCAGCGCCTCCAGCAGCCTAAGGGCTACCCTCTGAAGCAGAGTCACAGAGCCAAGTGGAGCAAGAAAACGCTTGGTGATGCTGTGGGGGAGGGGCACTGGCACAGTCAGAGGAATCCAGAGGAGCCTGGGCAGGCAAACCTGTTCCCACTGACTGCCCTACTCAGACCCTGCCTGTCTGTGGCAGGCCACTCTCCTGGGGGTGGGTAAGCCCAGGAATTTCCTTAAAGTGAAAGGGACTGGGGGACTGTGGACAGTGTTGGGACCCAGTAAAGCCCTGGACTTAAAGGATCAGGACCAAAACCCCAGCTCCGTGTGGGCAGCCCTCAAGTTCTCATGGGCCAGCCGTTTCAGAGAAACCCAGCCAGGGAGGAGCACAGAACCAGCAATAGGAAATGCTTCTAAACCCATCTCTCACTTGATAAGCTTATCACCTGCCAAGCCTCTGAAGAACATTTAGGTTCCTACGCAGCTTCTGAAGTCACGTTTAAATTGCAGCTCTACCACCAATAAGCTGCATGGTGAAGGGGAAGTGGATTCACCCCAGGCCTGAGTTCTGCATCCTTGGACTGGGTGAGAGGGCCTCCCCACAGTCTCTCCGAGAGGATGACCTCCACTTCGTGCCTCTAATGCGCTTAGAGAAGCAGGTGCCTCAGTAAAGTCTCACTGCCATTCTGCAATCATGATTGCATTCACTTCCTGGGGCTGCAGCAACGATGTACTGTGACCTGGGGATGCTGAAAACAGCGGGCACTGACTGTGTCACTGTTCTGGGCACCGGGAATCTGAGACTAAGGCATGGACAGGGATGGTTCCTTCTGAGGACTGTGAGGAAGACTGCTCCACACCTCACTGCAGCTCTGGGGGGGTTGCAGGCAAACTTTGCCATTGCTGGCTTTACAGACACATGACCCAGTCTTTGCCTTCACGTTCACATGGCGCTCTCCCCGTGTGTGTGTCTGTGTCCCAGGCTCCCCTGTTTGTAAGGACAGAGTCACATCTTAACTAACTACATCTGCAAGTAACCCACCACCACATAAGGTAGCATTCACAAGTACTGGGGGCTGGTACATCAACATAAGAATTTGGGGCGCACATAATTCAACCCATGGCAATGATTATCACGATCATTATTGAGAATCTATATCTACTGTAGGATGAAAGCAAATACTATAAAATCCTACTCATAGGTTTGTGGGGATTACATGGCATCACTGAGAAACTGTCTGACACGAAGAAGGGCTTCAACAAATGCTGTTTTACTTCCTCACGACCAGCCTGAGTGCAGAAAGTATTTGCTCATTGGCCCAAGGGACATGTTTTGACTTCTTTTTTATTCCAGCTTTATGTATGCATTGTTATATGTCTTGCGAATTTTGTACATATAAACATTAGTTCTGCCTTCTAATGGCATTTTGAAATCAACTTTCCTTTGTTAAAATGTTTTTTTTTTTTAAACAGTCTTGTTCTGTCACAAGGCGCCAGGCTTGAGTGCAGAGGCACAATCTCGGCTCACTGCAACCTCCGCCTCCCAGCTCAAGCAATTCTCCTGCTTCAGCCTCCTGAGGAGCTGGGACTACAGGCATGCGCCACTACATCCAGCTAATTTTTGTATTTTTAGTAGAGACGGGGTTTCACCATGTTGGCCAGGATGGTCTCGATCTCTTGACCTTATGATCCACCCGCCTGAGCCTCCCAAAGTGCTGGGATTACAGGCGTGAGCCACCACGCCTGGCCTTGCTCTTTAAATTATATAAAATAGCTGAATAATATTTTATAGTCAACACGCTCCAATTTATTCACCATGTTTTATAATTTGCTTACATTCAGATGGTGTCCCACCTGTGTTCCACCATGAAACGGCACAAGGACACACGTCTGGCCCCGCCCCCACTTTTGACGATTGACTCCGCCTTACTCTGTTTACTCATGTGAAATGTTTCCTCCTACTTTCATCTGCATTTCTCCAGAACTGGAAGGTAGAGCCCTCTTCCCTATCAGGGTTGACCATCTGTATTTCCTCTCACATGTGGCTTCTGTTCCTGTCTCTTGGCATATTTATTCTAATCTACCCTCAAATCTGTAAGAAGATTGGTCATTCTCTAGGGCTTGTCATTCAAATGCACTTAAATCCTGCATGAAAACTCTCAGGACAAACCTCCTGGCCCGATGCTTAAATGTAGCATAAATGCTTTCAGGACAGGCTGGATCAAGCTGTGCCCTTGTGTGGGCACTTCCTGGACAGAATGTCTAGTCATCTTCTGTGTAAATTCTTTCCCACAATTGACAAATAGAAAGCAGGAGGGAGAGAGGTGGGAGGGGCGAGTCTCCACGGCTGCCTGGGGAGTCGGCAAAAGGGAGACAGAATCTTTGGCTACTTCACGTGTGTAACCACATGCCTGTGTTGTTTTATTTTGTTTATTTCTTAGGTGACACTGTTGAGCTATCAAATGAAATGTTGTATAGAAATGTGAAAGAAGCAGGTTCTCTCCCTTTCTTCCTGACCACATAACTCTAAGAAGCATGGCCAGACCCATGGCTCAGTGGCATCTGTACACGGTCACATGTGAGAAAGCCAGGCATGGGTGGCCTCATCATACCCCAAGCACAAGGCCTCACCCACACAGCCCTGCTGGTGCGATAGCAGCAGCCTGGGCAGGCTCTCTGGAGTTTTCTTTGGTGGGCTTGTGCATTCTCTAGCTCACCCTCCAAAGGGGAAGTACCTGGAAAGTCTCCAGCTGAAGCAGGCACAGAAGACCTGGGCCCATTTGCCCATTTGTTCCTTGCACAGAATTTAGGAAGGGACACATCCTGCAGGAAACACAACCTGGCTTCTTGAATAAATGCACTGCAAAGAAGGGAGATAGGGACATAGGGAGGAAGGGAGAGGGTCAGGGCAGTGGGGCGTGAGGCAAAGAGAAAGAAAGGGAGAAAGGGGGACACCTGCTAGTTAAAGGAGATTGAAAACAACTCATTGCAATAGGTAATTTAGTTTCTAATTCAAAGAAACTGCTAAAAAAGATGATGACATTTATGAGGCAATCGGAAATATAAGCATGAACCTGATGATACTGAGGAAATTGCGGCACATTATTTTAGGCGTAGTAACAGAATTACGGTTGTATTTTTTTCAACTTTTATTTTAGATTCAGGGGCACGTGTGCAGATTTGTTACCTGGGTGTATTGCATGATGCTGAGGTTGGGTACACATGATCCCATTGCCTGGGTATTGAGTGCAGTATCTAATTGTTGGTTTTTCAGTTTTGACCCCCTGCCTACCCCTGGCCTCTAGCAGTCCCCAGTGTCTACAGTAGCTTCCTTATGTCCATGAGGACCCAATGCTTAGCTTCCACTTACAAGTGAGACTATTGGCTTTCTGCTTCTGCCTTCATTTACTTAGGATGAGGGCCTACAGCTGCATCCAAATTGCTGCAAAGGACATTATTTTGCTCTTTTTTTTATGACTGCATGGTATTTCATGGTATATTTATACCACATTTCCTTCCTTCCTTCCTTCCTTCCTTCCTTCCTTCCTTCCTTCCTTCCTTC
>CM052652.1:147643021-147704071 GCA_028533165.1 Leontopithecus rosalia | reverse complement strand
CCCTGAGGAGGACAGGTAGGAGTCTAATAAGTAACAAGAAGGGAGGCATTTCCAGAGGGAGAAAGGGAAGCAAAGACTTACGTGCACCTGCTCCGGCCAGTTTCTAATGTGTTGCCTTGGGCGAGTGAGTTAGCCCTTCTTAGCCTCAGTTTCCTCACTGGTAAAGTAGAGACACAATGGCTTGTGTTGCTTTATTCATCCACATAGTAAACCTGATAATGAAAAAGAAAAGCATAGTACCAGGCAATGGTAGGCATCGACAAAACACAATCATCTATTACCGTCATTATTATACTTGCTGTGGTTGGTCCTCGAGTGGTTTTTAAGAAAACAAGCTGGAAAGTCCTAGAAGATGTCACCCACTCCCCTTTCCAATACACCCTCTTATCTCCACACATCCCTTCTTGTCTCTGCAACCATTTCCAGATATGCTTCTAAGCCAGTGAGTCCTGAGAAATCTCAACCAAGCAAGACTCTAAATATCCCTCAGGTGGTCTTTCCTTGTTGGATTTGGTTTCCATTTGTTTTCTAATCGTCCTTCAGGGTCAAGATATGAAAAGTAACCCTTCAGATAGAAATGAGAAAAAAGAATTTTGTAGTTAGCACTCCAAGCCCTCATTTCTCATTCCAGTTCTGGTATAAACTCCAGAACTGGCCCCCACACTGCGGGCTGTTCGTATTATTCCTGTGAGGAGGACAGAAAGGAAAGTATCAGTCAGGGGAACAGGGGTCTCCGGGTCTGAATCTGTGTGCTCTGAGCTGTGACATCACCACACACTTTGCTGATCACAGATAGACCCACAAGGCTGGTGTTTTTAAAAAGCCCTGGAACAACTAAGGAGGAACTGACACACTTGCCCCGGGGAATGTGGGCTAATGCATTTAGGCTAAATGAGGGTTACGATCCAGCTGTTTTTTTTTTTTTTTTTTTAATTTTTATTGCATTTTAGGTTTTGGGGTACATGTGCAGAACATGCAAGATAGTTGCATAGGTACACACGTGGCAGTGTGTTTTGCTGCCTTCTGCCCTATCCATTTCCTTTTCTAAATGACAGAAGCACCATTGACAATAGCTAAGATATGGAATCAACCTAAATATCCATCCAGAGGTGAATGGATAAAGCAAATGTGGTATATATACCCAGTGGAATACTATTCAGCCATAAAAAAGAATGAAATCCTGTCTTTTGCAGCAACATGAATTATCCTGGAGAACACTGTGCTGAGTGAAACAAGCCAGGCAGAGACAGACACACATTGCTTGTTCTCACTGAAATGTGGTACTAAAAACTGAGCTCATAGATGTAAAGAAAAATACAGACTTATGAAGCATGGAAGAGACCCTTTCACAGGCATAGGAGACATTGCTCCCATAGGAGGTCTGGGTTTCCTCTCACCTAGTGAATGACAATAGTGGCTGCCCATTCAAATCATGGGGAGGGGAGAGCTTCACATGTCAACTCCACTCTCATCAGTCTCTAAGGAAAATAATATTTAAAAAAATCTACAGTGTCAGGTCTCTTTTTTTAAAAAAGGAAAAGTCTAGCAACACCAGTGTTCACAGCAGGATTACTCACAATAGCCAAAAGATAAATGCAACTGAAGTGTTTATCTATCAACGGATGAATGGATATGCAAAATGTGGTATCTACACACAATGGAATATTATACAGCCTTAAAAAGGAAGGAAGTTCTCACAGGTTACAGTATGAACGAACCTTGAGGACATCACACTAAGTGATATAAACCAGTCACAATAGAACAAATACTGTATGATCCCACTTACTTGAGGTACATAGAGTAATCGAATTCATAGAGACAGAGAGTAGAAGGGTGGGTGCTAGGGGTGGGGGGAGGGCAAGTGAGGAGTTGTGGTTTAGGGGTTACAGAGTTTTGGTTTTGCAAGATAAAAAAGTTCTAGAAATGAAAGGTGATGCTGGTTGCATAACTATGTGAATGTACTTTATGTCACTGAACTGTTCATTTAAAATGGTTAAGATGATAAGTTTTGTTATATATTTTAACACACAATGAAAAAGATGGTAATTCTAGTGCAGGCTCATTTCTGCTTTTCTGTTTTATCAGCTGCTCCGACAACATCAACATTTACATGGAAGGATATCCGATCACTCTAAAGAATAAAAGTTAGAATCCAGGGATTTGGATAAGAACTTTGCTACAAATTATTTATAAGATTCCATTTAGCTTACTTACGGTTATATGAATAAGAAACTGAACGGAATTATGATAATATTAAAACTATTTAATTGGTTTAAAGAGAAATGTACTCCTTTTTGTGTTAACAAAATTGTAATTTAAATGCTTAAATGATTTAAATGTCTAAAAATGCACAATTATGTGGATAGTACAGGGAAAATGACCTGACTCACCATCTACATCCAAAACAATATCGAAACACAGCTGAGCCACAGCCTCCTGCAGTCAAACTGGCATTTCCTAGAGTTGTGTTTTCCGAGACAACTCAAGGTAGAAGAGCCGGTGACCTACTCAAAAAATTCTTTCATCTACATCATTGTAGAAAGCACATGAAAACACCTGGGAAGAATGGAAGGGGCCAGAGAGGTGACCCGTTTGCATAAAATAGACTTCAGCTGACAAAATACAGGTAATCAAACAGGAAAATGCAAATTGCTCGTTAACTTCTCAGAGTCAATGAACCTGGCCATGAAGATTCAACCGACCAAAAAGGGTTTATCTGCAGCTCCCCAGGCGGCCTCCAAAGCCCCATAGTAGTCATCGTCCTCCACATGGAGGACACAGGAGGGAGAAAGTGGCAGAAACCTTTCGACCCAAACTCCTTTGCAAGTGGGTAGCACACTAGGGCAGCTGGGCCCACCCGGGCCCCCGTGGGAGGGTGTTTCCAGAGCCGAGGACGCTTTCTTAAAATGTTCAGAGGAACCAGAGACACAGCCTTCACGTGTGTGAGTGCAAGTTGCGTGTGAATGTGTGAGTGCATTGGTGAGAACATGTGTGTGAAGGCCTGTATGTGAAAAAATGTGCTTACAAATGTTGATGTGGGTGTGGGGGTGTGTATGAGGGTAAGAATGTGTGCGCATGTGTGATAGTTTACGTGAGAATGTGTGTCAGTCTCTGAAGTTAGCATTTTTGTGCAGTGCTGATGAGTGTGTGTGCATGTGTGAACACACATGTATATGAACTCTCCATGTCTAGAAACGTGTGTATACTTGTCCGTGTTTTCAGATTTGTATGCAAATGTGTGTGAGTGTGCATGTTGTATATGTATATGAATGTGTGTGCATATCGGTGTGTATATATGTGTATGTGTGTGCATGTATGAATGTGTATACATCTGTGTGAAAATGCGTATATGTGTAAATTTGTGTGTATATCTGTGAATATGGATGTTTGTGAATTTGTATGTGTTTATATGTGTGAATGTGCATATCTGCATGTGTCTATATGTGTGCATGTATGTGTGTGCATGTGTGAATGTGTGTATCTCTGCACATGTATATGTGTTTGTGTAAATTTGTGTGTATATCTGTATGTGAGCATGTGCGCAAATGTATATATATCTGTGTGTAGTATATGTTTGTAACTATGTGCCTATCTGTGTGCATTTGTGTCCATGTATGTCTGTGTGAGCGTGCTCATGTGCGTAGATTTGTATACATCTGTGTGTGTATAGGTGTGTGTGGATGTGTGTCTGTGTGCATGTGAGTATATCTGTGTTTGAGCCTGACTTGTGTGTGCATATGCACACCAGGCCATCTCTCAGGCTCCCCAGCAGCGGGGAGAATGTGAGGCTCCCGCTGCCTCTGTCACTGTGTGTCCCATTCATCATAGACGCATGTAAGACCCTTTTGTCCCCTTTCTTTCCGATCTGAAAGCAACTCTTGAAGTGTAACGGGGTTTGTTTAAAGACTGTCCTTCTCCTTAGGTGAGCCCTATTTGTCCTTGTGAACAGCAGGCAGTGGACAAGATGTACAACCCTCGGCTTTAAAATAGCTGTGCACATTTTCCCCCGCCCGCGAGACACAATTCCAGCCCTGTGGCCTCGCAGATTCATTCTCAGGTAAACACCCAGTGACAGGCCGCAAGCTGGAGACCAACCGGCATGGTCACAGCTGTGCCACATCACGGTGCACCCCGACACCAGGCCTGCACAAGAATGTTTGCCGTCACCCCAGGCTGTAGGCAGTAAATATTTTCCATAGCTCACCAGAGAAAGGTTTCATAGAGAGTTTCTCCTAGATCAGTGTGCTGGACTCTGTAGGGACCTTGTTCCAGAATTTATGAGCCACGTGTATGCATTCTCTTGAAAACATTAAATTGAATTTTGAGTGCTGGATCTTACTTAATCTGATACTATAAACTTCTTAAAGCTTGTAAAACTCCTACAACCCTAAAAAAGTACCAGTTCGTTGCAGGGAAAGATGAGGCCTTCGGGCTGGCAAACAAAGTTTGAGGGGCATTCAAGCGCCCAGCAGCTGTTTATAGGCCAGTGACTCATATGCGGCAGAGGGGTGGCCTTTTCCCCGTGTCCCTCGGGCAGAAAAATCTTTGCAGCCAGGCTGTTTCCATGAGGGGAGGGGAGCAGGCTGCAGGCTCAGGCTGCCCTGGTGGAGGTCAGGCTCGGGACTGCGGGGGAGCCCCTTCTCCACCCCTGCACCGTGAGTCATTTGGGTCCGTCTTTGCATGTGGGGTTCAGGGTGGGACTCACCGGAAAACCTCAACGGGGAAAAAAAAAACCACGCTCCTGGCCTTCCAGTTTCTGGTTCCAATCCAACTTGTGAAAGAATCTGGGAAGGTAAATGGCAGAAGGGACCTGCCCTCCATCCCTGAACTTGGCACAGCCAGTGCCCTGGGGCTGGCACTAGCCAGTTCGACTCCTGGCAGGGGGAGCAGCTTCAACTCCAGGGAAATGAATTTTTCAGTCAGAGCAAAACATATTAAAATGAAGTGAGGACCCTGAATGTTGAGCTGAGACTCCAATATACGCCGGAGGAGAAAGGGGAGGAGTCGGCCTCACAGAGCAGGAGGCCTAAGCCCAGCCTGGGAGCCGAAGGAGCCGAAACAGCCCCTCCCCAGCCCGGGGCCATCCATCCGGAGGAGATCAGAGGGCAGAGCTCCTGGGGGTCTGCTTCCTCCTTCTAAAGGAAGATAAGGTCCAGGGAGAAAGCCTGGACTCTGTCAGGAAATCTGGGTTCCATTCCTCCTGCCTGTGTGCTTTGGGAATTGCAGTCAGAATCTCTGGCTGAGTCCCCGCCACATGCAAGAGGAGGGAGAGCCTTTGAGTGTCTGTTCCATGGATGTCACGAGGAGCACAGAAGGGAGGCCATGGAGTCCCAGCACTGCAACAGGCACTGAGGGAAAGCCGACGGCATCAGCTCTCCTACTGAACACGAAGTCTGACGTTTGTGCTGCTTCGTCTGTCCTTGTCTCCCGACAAGAGCTGCTAAAATAAAGCGGGAGGCAACGCACTCATTCACTCAAACATGGTTCTTCACTCGTGCTGTGTGCACCACGATGCCAGGTGCCAAAAATGAAATAACGGGGAAGGCATTTCCAGTCCCTGCAGCACAAAGAGGAGGATTGTCATTCTTGCAAGTACGACGTGGCTTGGCGACCCGGAGGTGGGAGCAGTTTCCCAAAACTACAGAGGTGCATCTCGCTCACCTCCTGTTGAGATTCCTAGGCAGGGTTGGGGGCAGCATTTTTCAGAGACAGATGCATTCTTACCTCTCGTTCCACACACTGCCCTTCCAATGCAACCCTACTTCTTCATGAGAGCTGGGGCTTATGTTTCCTTTCTCTACACTTGGCACACCTGTGTAACTATCCTGATACATAGAAAGTGCAGAAGTGACGATGCATGGCTCCTGATGTTAGATTACACAGAGCGGTATTTCCACCTGGCCGGCTTTCCCTGGAGACCCCCATATTGGGAGCCCTGAGCCTTCAGGGAAGAAGCCTCCCTACCTTGAGGCTGCCATACTGAGAGACCAACTGGAGATAGACATGCCCTGGGAGTACCCATTGTTCCAGCTCCTCTCTATGTGAGTCTTCACAGTGCTGGTCCTAGCCATGCAAAGGAGAGCAAATGATTCCAGGCTAGACTTCCATCTTCCATCTGAGGCCCTGGCATTGCGGAATAGAGACCAGCCAACTCCACTGTACTCTGTCTAAGTCAACTTACAGGCTCTGTATGTTTAATAGATATCATGTTTGTTTTAAGCCACTGAGTTTGGATGTGGGTGGTTACATGACCAGAGTAAGTGGAGCAGGCAGTGGCATAAGATCTTTTCCAAAGGATGTATTTGCATATGGGGCTGAGCAGTAGAGATGGCTGGGCTGACAGAGGTACAAGTTTGGTCTTTTGTATTGTTAAAATGATCATACTGCCCTAAGCATTGTATAGACTCAATGCTATTTCTATCAAACTACTAGTGACTATTTTCCCAGAATTAGAAAAAGCTAACCTAAAGTCCGTATGGAACCAAAAAGAGCCTGAATAGCTAAAGTAATACTAAGGAAAAAACAAACAAACAAAAAAGCTGGAGGCATCACATTATATAGTCTCAAACTATACTACAAGGCTATAATAAGCAAAACAGCATGGTTCCAGTACAAAAATAGACACATCAACCAATGACACAGAATTGAGAGCCCAGAAATGAAGCCATACACCTACAACTATCTGATCTTTGACAAAACTAACAAAAATAAGCAATGGTGAAGGGATTTCCTATTCAATAAATAGTGGTGGGATAACTGGCTAGGCATATGCAGAGGATTGAAACAGGACCACTTATTTACACCATATACAAAAATCGACTCAAGATGTATTAAAGACTTAGATGTGAAACCTAAAACTAAAAAGAACCCCTTGAAGAAAACCAAGGAAAAACTATTCTAGACATAGACCCTAGCAAAGATTTTATGATGAATGTGCCAAAAGCAGTTGCAACAAAAAACAAAAATTGACAGATGCTACCTAATGAAACTACAGAGTTTCTGCACATTAACAGAGTAAACAGAAAACACACAGAATGGGAGAACGCATTTGCAAACTATGCATCTGACAAAGGTCTAATATCCAGCATCTATAAAGAACTTAAGCAAATTAACAAGCAAAATAACTAACAACACCATTAAAAAGTGGGCAAAGGACATGGACAGACAGGTTTCTTCTTTTCAAAGGAAAACACACACACAGCCAACAAGCATATGAAAGAAATGCTCAACACTACTAATCATTAGAGAAATGCAAGTCATAACTGCAATGAGACAGCATCTCACACCAGTCAGAATGGATATTGTTAAAAATTAGAAACGCTGGTGAGGTTGTGGAGAAAAGGGAATGCTTATACACTGTTGGTGAGAATGCAAAGTAGTTCAATCACTATGGGGAGCAGTTTGTTGATTTCTCAAAGAACATAAAGCAGAACTATCACTCTACCTAGCCATCTCATTACTGAGTACACACCGAAAGGAACATGAATTATTCTACCATAAAGAAACATGCATGTGTATGTTCATCACAGCACTATCCCCATTAGAAATATGTGGAATCAACCTAGAGGCCCATCAATGTTATCCTGGATTTTAAAAATGTGGCACATACACACCATGGAATAGTACACAGCCATAAAAAATAGGGAGATAGCGTCCTTTGCAGCAACATGGATGGAGCTGGAGGCCACTACCCTAAATGAACCAATGCAGGAACAGGAAAGCAAACACTGCATGTACTCACTTGTAAGTGGGAACTAAACATTGACTATACATGGACTCAAAGAAGGGAACAACAGACACTGAGGCCTACTTGGGGATGGGAGAGAAGGGTGAAGAATATCTTTGTCTCTGCTTTCATTTAGTTATTTATCCAGCAGTCATTCAGGAGCAGGTTGTTCAGTTTCCATGCAGTTGTGTGATTTTGTATGAGTTTCTTAGTTTTGAGTTCTAATTTGATTGCACTGTGGGACAATAATCAAAACAGCTTGATACTGGTACCAAAAGAGAGACATAGACCAATGGAGCAGAACAGAGACCTCAGAAGTAACCACACACTTACAACCATCTGATCTTTCACAAACCTGACAAAAATAAGCAATGGGGAAAGGATTCCCTGTTTAATAAATGATGCTGGGGAAACTGGCTAGCCATGTGCAGAAAGCAAAAACTGGATCCATTCCTTACACCTTATACAAAAATTAAATCCAGATGGATTAAAGTTTCAAACATAAGACCTAACATCATAAAAAGTGAGCTGAGATTGTGCCACTGTACTCCAGCCTGGCACCCGGTGACAGAGCAAGACTCTGTCTCAAAAAAAAAAAAAAAAAGAAAAAAAAATGCTGATACAAGAAAAAGTTTAAAAATTGAGGCGTTCTTTATCTTTTAAAAAGTTATATTCATTATTAGAAACCCATCTATAAAAAACACCAGGTCTACACTGTTTCACAAGTGAATTTTTCCAAACTTTAAGTAAGAAATAATACAGATCTTATGGAAAATCTTTCAGAGAAAGTGTACTTAATGTTACTTAGTTTCAAACTAATGTAAATATGTAAACTCTCTTGCTGCTATCTTCCTTCTACACCTCCTCGGAATCAGAGTCATTTTGCTCTGGCCACACAGCTTGATGTTCTGCTATCCCACTTTGACCTCCCCTCTGCAGTCCTCAACTGATGCACCACCTTTTGCTTATTGATTCTGCCTCATTCCTCAGTTCCATGCATCCATCCCTGTTTCAGTCCTTGTCACACCCTTCTTTCAGCTGGTTGAAAGTGGGTTGAGTTTATGACCACTTCACTAGCAAGGGCAATAAAAATAAAAAGAAAGGAAAAAAAATCCTGATTTATCCTTCCTCATTAATCAAATTTCAAAAAATATTTTTCCCATAATGACTCATAGACATGTATAATTTAAAATACTATTTCATTTAACAAAGGCTATACATGTTCTTCTATGCTGCTTAGTAATTGTCATAATTATTTGTGAGAATAAGATTCCAATTTTTACCTTTCAGGTGGAGCATCTCAAACGCTCTCACTGTTTCCTGTTCCATTATGCTTTGGGTAAGAATGTTCTTCATTCTCCAGACATATTTTTTTATTTCTTTAATTATTCACAGCATAAATTTATAAAACATATTAACGTACATGATTTGATTTGGCTGTGCTTCCATTCAAATCTCATCCTGAATTCACACATGTTGTGGGAGGGACCCAATGTGAGGTAATTGAATCATGGGGGCAGGTCTTTTTTTGCGTTGTTCTTGTGACAGTAAGTCTCACAAGATCTGATGGTTATTATAAGGGGGAGTTTTCCTGCACAAGCTCTCTTCTCTTGTCTGCTGCCATGTGAGATGTGTCTTTCATCTTCTGCCATAATCGTGAGCCTTCCCCAGCCACGTGAAACTGATTTCTCCATGAAACCTCTTTCCCAGTCTCAGGTATGCCTTTATCAGCAGCATGAAAACAGACGAATATGGTAAGTTGGTATCAGTAGAGTGGAGCATTGTTGAAAAGATACCCAAAATTGTGGAAGCAACTTTGGAACTGGGTAACAGGCAGAGGTTGGAATAGTTTTGAGGGCTCAGAAGAAGATGGGAAAGTGTGGAAAGGTCTGGAGCTTCCTAGAGTCTCGTAGAATGGCTTTGACCAAAAGCCTGATAATGATATAGACAGTAAGGTCCAGGATGAGGTGGTCTCAGTCTCAGATGGGGGTCTCAGATGGAGATGAGGAACTTGTTGGGAACTGAAGCAAAGGTGAGTCTTGTTATGTTTTAGCAAAGAGACTGGTGGCATTTTGCCCCCACCCTAGAGACTTGTGGAACTTTGTACTTGAGAGAGATGATTTAAAGCATCCGGCAGAAACAATTTCTAAACAGCGAAACATTCAAGAGGTGACTTGGGTGTTGTTAAAAGCATTCAGCTTTATAAAAGAAATGGAAAATTTGCAGCCTGACAATGTGATAGCAAAGAAAAACCCATTTTCTGAGGAGAAATTCAAGCCAGCTGCAGAAATTTGCATAAGTAACTAGAGCTGAATATTAATCCCCAAGACAGTGGGCAAAATATCTTCAGGGCTTGTCAGAGGCTTCACAGCAGCCCCTCCCATCACCGGCCCAGAGGCCTAGGAGATAATGGTTTCATGGGCCAGGCCCAGGGTTCCTGTGCTGTGTGCAGCCTAGGGACTTGGTGCCCTGTGTCCCAGTCACTCCAGCTGTGGTTGAAAGGGGCCAACATAGAGCTCAGATGAAGACTTTAGAGGGTGCAAGCCCCGAACCTTGGAAACTTCCATGTGGTGTTGAGCCTGTGGGTGCACAGAAGTTAAGAATTAGGGTTTGGGAACCTCTACCTAGATTTCAGAGGCTGTATGGAAACTCCTGGATGCCCAGGCAGAAGTTTGCTGCAGAGGTGGGGCCCTCATGAAGAACCTCTGCTAGAGCAGTGCAGAAGGGAATTGGGGGGGGTCAGAGCTCCAACACAGAATTCCTAAGAGGGCACTGCCTAGTAGAGCTATGAGAAGAGGGCCACCATTCTTCACACCTCAGACTGGTGGATCCACTGACAGCTTGCACTGTGAGCCTGGACAAGCCACAGGCAGCCAACACCAGTCCATGAAAGCAGCCAGGAAGGAGGCTGTACCCTTCAAAGTCACAGGGCAGAGCTGCCCAAGACCATGGGAACCCACGTTTTTCATCAGCGTGGCCTGAAAATGAGATATGGAGACAAAGGACATCATTTTGGAGCTTTAGGATTTTACTACCCTGATGGATTTTGGACTTGCATGGGGCCCATAACACCTTTGTTTTGGCCAATATATCCCATTTGGAATGGCTGTATTTATCCAATTCCTGTACCCCATTGTATCTAGGAAGTAACTAACTAGCTTTTGATTTTTCAGGCTTATAGGTGAAAGAAACGTGCCTCATCTTGAATGAGACTTTGGACTGCAAGCTTTTGAGTTAATGCTTAAATGAGTTAAGACTTTGCTGGACTGTTGAGAAGACATAATTGTATTGAAATGTGAGGACATGAGATTTGAGAGGTGCCAGGGGTGGAATGATACAGTTTGGTTGTGTCCTTACCAAAGTCTCATCTTGAATTCCCAGTCTTGTGGGAAGGACCCAGTGGGAAGTAAATGAATCATGGAGGCATGGACTCTCTCCTGTGCTGCTTTCATGATAGTAAGTCTCACAAGATCTGATGGTTATTATAAGGGGGAGTTTTCTTTCACAAGCTCTCTTTTCTTGTCTGCCACCATGTGAGATGTGCCTTTCACCTTCTGCCATGACTGTGAGGCTTTCGTAGCCACATGGAACTGTGATTACTCCATTAAACCTCTTTCCTTTGTAAATTGCCCAGTCTTAGGTATGTCTTTATCAGCAGCATGAAAACAGACTAATACAATACACAAAAGGGCACTTTTCTAAATTTTTCCTGCAGAAAAATACACAGATGTAGAAGAATATTTCTTGCACCTTTTTACAGTTACTCCAACAGCTACTGGCAACAAACTGAATGCCCACTAATATAAAATTGTTTAAATAAATTTAAATAACACAAATAGTCTCAATTTGTTTCATAGTTTAACAGCAGTTCACAATGTAGCCTCACCACAGATGGCTAAATATATAGTATATTCCACACAATAAAATGTTTTTAGAAAGAATGAAGTCTATCACAAAATGCCAAAATAAAAAGAGGCCAATTGAATGTTTTAAGTTCAAAGAATTCAAGGTACAATTAGTTTATCAAAAGTGTCTCATTTTCATCTGAGATAGTTGCCAATAAAGAGTTCTTTGTTTCACACATTATAAATTTCTGCAGCTTTGTTTTGATTTTGCAACTAGAATGTGTAATGTCTGTAATCAGGAAATACATGAAGAAAAAGGTACTTAAAATGTACATGTAGAATTAGAATACAGACTCCACAATTCTGCCATATTCTAGGTATAGATGTCAAAATTAATAGTCATTTGCAAGAAGCAAAGTCTTTTGTAATCCTGAGTCATAACCAGGAATCATTTCTGAAAGTCTGGAAGCATTCAACGATTCGATAAATATTTATTGAGCTAATGCTGTGGGGCAGGCCCTGAAACAAGACCTCTCATCTCATGAGTTGACATTCTACTCTGTGAAAACAGACAACAAACACAAACACAAATGAGTAAGTAAAGTGATTGGAAACTATATACTAGAGATAAATGCTCAGAGAAAAATACACACGGTGAGAAGATACTGAAAAAGGGAGGGACGCACTGGACAGATGGAGAGGTCTCTGCAAGGGCAGCTGGTGAGTCGACACCTGGAGGGTAGGAATGAGCCACGTGAGGACCCAGGCAGGGGCATTCTGGGCAGCAGGCATCAAAGGCGAAAGTCTTCATGAGGGATAGTGTTTCCAGCATTTATGTTGCAAGATAAATACATGCTTTGTGATTTCTAGGACATAGCAACTTCCCAAACCCATGTTTCTGGGAAAGACAAACCAGTTATCAACAGCCATGAGAGCAGGAGGGTTCAAGTATGGGCTCAAGACCAACACAAAACACAGACGTCCTCGGTTTTGTTTTCTAGTCTAGCAGTAGTTTACAATTTAGCCTCACCACAGATGGCCTATTGATCAAAATACCAGTGAGCTAACACTGATCTTTCTACAGTAATTTATAGGTACAAGTCATCATACTCCAACCTCTGGGATTTAAATACGAAAACTCGAGACTGCCATTCACTCATTTCTCAAGTATTTACTGTACATCTCTTCTGTAGCAGGCACACAGCGAGAACTAAAAAGGTCCAGCAGCTGTAAGGAGCAGGCACTCTTGCTGGAGAGGCTGACAACAGGGTAAACTGCATAGTATACCAAATGGCAGTAAATACGTCTGTGAAAAGCAGAGTAGGAAAAGGAGACAGGGGAACTGAAAGTGGGAGTGGGCTTGCTACTTAATAATAAAAGGAATGAGCAGGGGAAGCTTCAGTGATCAGTGGTGTTTGAGCAAAGACCCAAGAAAGAAGAAAGGAGGTGCCATATAAATATATAGGGCAAGACTGTCTCAGTCAGAGGAAGAGCAAGTGCACAGACCTTAAGGCAGGAAATGCCTGGTGTACCTAAAATAGTGAAGAGTCCACCTTGTCTAGAGATGGGTGAACCAGGAGTCACAGTGGGTGAAGCAAGATCGGGTGGACATTCAGATCTTGTAAGGCCTTGTAAGCTTTTTAAAGACACTGGCTTTTAGTCTAAGGTTGGAAGACACTAGAGGACTTCGAGGAGAATGCTAATATATGATTACGTCATTATTTACATATAATGAATATATATACATTCATATACATATATTCTTAATTTTTATAATGAGTGCAATATATTAGTAAAACTCAATATTTGTGCTGTGTGTGCAAAACAAACTGTATAATATGTTGCTTAAAAAGAAAAATGCCCAAAAGGCTATGAAACTGAAATTCCTCTGAAGACTAAGACAGTGAATGTCTGGTGGGAAACGGAGTTTACTCTTTATAAACACATTTTATGTCATTTGAAAGTTACTCTTAGAATCTACTATTTTGTGATTTATTAAAAGGTGTTTAAGGAGCCAACAGAAGCAAGTTAGTCACCATAAATATTCCCCCAAATGCTCTCTGAAGGTAATTAGAATATGAGTGTTCATGTTTGCATTTTAATTATGTAAGCAAACAGTCTCTCATTTAGATAAATCACCATGCCTCCATCTTAAGTGCTGAATTAACAGACACTTGTCCTTGATTCCTCAGAATGAAATGTAGGAATAAGAAATATTTCAACCAAGTATTTTTAAATTTTCTTTAAATGCATTGAAGGCAACCAGATTAGAGCATTTCAGGGCAAAATAACCTCAACAACACATCTAATTTCACCAACTTGATAAAATCCATTCAGTTTGCTAATTATCTTTTAACAAACCCTTGATATAATTTAGAAGATCTGGGCAATTGAAGGTCAAGTAATCAGCACAGATCACTTGGCAGAGCCCGTACTGTCAACTTGGCCGAGTCTAAAAGCTCAGCTTCCCACTGCACCAAGATCGCAGTCAGCACTCATCCTCTGACTCTCTGAGTGTTTCTTCCCTGCATCCTCCTCACTCACCAGGAATTCTCAATCTGTTGTTTTCCCATCGCTCATACTCCTGCTAGCCACAAAAATATGTTCCCTCTGATTTGTCTACTGGCAGCACATTGGCAGTCTTTAACTAATGTTTGTGTAAAGAACTCTGCAAGCCCAGCGCTACCGGAATCTCATGCTGGGTGGAATAACTTATTCAGAACACTGACCACCAACCCATCCCAAGAGGCAATAGTTCCTGCAATATTAGGTGACTTTCTTCCCAGAGCCTAAAGTATCCATTCATGGTTACATAACCACGAATATCAGAGAATGTTTTGTTGTCATTTATTTCTATTGACTTCTTTATTCATTCTTTCCATTTATAAGAGAAATACTAGCATTTACTGACAATTTTTGTTCCAAAGTGCTATCCGTATTTCATATTGTTCCTATAAATTGCCAGGCATTCATACGAATTGAAAAATTCGTATAAATTACTTGAGGAAATTTCACATATTTCTTTTTCAAAACGATTTGATTTTTCTACATAACGAGTGTGCACAGTAACTATATGCTTTCTTCTCCCCTAAGCTTGGTTGATCCTGAGTGACCTCCACCAATGGGCTGTTAGGCTCAGCTTCACCTATCTCTACAGTTAAACTCCCACTCATAAAAAAAAACTTTAAAAAATAAACTCCCCACTAATAAAAACATCTTTAAAAAATAAACTCCCCACTAATAAAAAAGATAATTATCTGGCAACATGCTTCATAAAAAACATGTTATACAGTGATAGCAACAAGAATGGCAAATCAAGAAGCATAGACAATTCTTTCCTCCATTAAAGTAAGAAAAACAGTGGCAAAAATGGTTAGAATCAACTTTTTCCGGACTGTGAAAATTAACAAAGTGCTTGCATCAATTTGAGTAAAATTTATTCCAGAAAAGTAGCTGAATCTTAATAAAAACAGTAAGTTATGAGGCACTTTACTTTGTCTTATTCCAATCCCCTTCTTTCCAACTCTGAAGTAGCCTTGAAAATCAATAATTCCACAGTCACTGTAAAAAAAAAAGAAAAAAAACCAGCAGCCTCCCAGGCACTGGAGGAAGTAGAATGGGTGAAAGCTGCTGTAAAGCTCTATTCTGAGAAAATTGTCTTTATTTGATCTTTCTGGAAGCTTCCTGGTAAAGCATAATCACAGATTTATCGTTGTTCTATCTTTCACAGAAATCCACCAGTGCAAAAAGCCTTTTCCTTGTGGGCATTTTTCAAAAACAATCAGTGGCAAGTATTGAAAATACTGCAACTGCATGAGGAAATGAGAAGAGCTGGGGCAAACAACATGGTGACAAAAAAGATTAAAAGGAAAAACCAGGTCGTCAAATGCTTCTAGGAGACTTTGTAAAGCTCTTAGATACACCTGTGGATCTAGAAGGCCATGTACAGCGTAGGGCCGAATACATGCACTGGGAAAACCTGAGAAGGCCCCGAGCTCTCACATTTGGATGAATTCGAGGCTCTACACAAGTAGGAAATGAAGGCTCAGGCACAAGCGTGCACCAATACACACACAGAATCTTTCATCAGGGGCTGGGAAACTTCCTGGTTTCAGACATTTAATGCTGGACTCATAAGACAAACACTTTAAACCAGATATTTGAAAGATGTTTAAAGAACTAAAGAAAATATTGTGTAAAGAACTAAAAAAAAAAAGTATAACAATGATGTCTCATGAAATAGAAAATATTAATAAAGAGATGGGGATGTTTTTTAAGTGCAAAATAAAAACTCTGGAGTAAAAATTATAACTGAAATTTAAAAATTTACTAGAGGGGTTCAACAGCAATTTTAACCTGGCAGAAGAAAAAAGTCAACAAATATGAAGACAGGTCAATTGAGATTATCCAGTTAGAGGAAAAGAAGAAAAAAAAATAAGAAAAAATGAACAGAGCCTCAAAAATCTGTGGGACACCATGAGGCATACCAAATACTCATAATGAAAGTCCCAGAAGATGAGGAAGGAGAGAAAAATTTTTAAAAACACATTTTTAAAAATACATTTAAAAAAAAAAGGCCAAAAATTTTCAAAATTTAATGAAAAATATTAATTTACATTCCAAGAAACTCAATGAACACCAGATATAATAATCTCAGAGAGATCCATACCTACACACAGCATAATCAAACTCAAAATCTAGAGACAAAGACTTTTGGAAGCAGAAGGAAAATCCCTTGATGCATAAGGGATTTTCATGAGATTCCCCACAGATTTCTCCTCCTAAACTATGGTGGCTGTAATGACATGCTCAAAGTGCTCAAAGAAGGCCAGGTGCAGTGACTCATACCTGTAATCCCAGCACTTTGGGAGGCCAACGTAGGTGGATTACTTGAGGTCAGGAGTTCAAGACCATCCTGGCCAGTGTGGTGAAACCCTGTCTCTACTAAATATACAAAAATTAACTAGGTATGGTGGTACACACCAGTTATCCAAGTTACTCAAGAGGCTGAGGTGGCAGAATCACTTGAACCTGGGAGCCGGAGCTTGCTGTGAGCCAAGATTTTACTACTGCACTCCAGCCTGAGTGACAGAGTGAGATTCTGCCTAAAAACGAAAACAAAAAAACAACAACAACAAAAGACAAAACAACAACAACAGCCACAACAAAAAACAAAGTGCTGAAAGAAATTGTCAACCAAGAATTCTATTTCTAGGAAAACTATCTTTCAAAAGTGAAAGTTAAGACATTCTTAGATAAACATTTTGTTTTTAGCCCTACAAGAAATTCTTAAGGCTGTCATAAAAATACACTAAGCAGTAGCTCAAATCCACATGAAAAAACAAAACACAAAATAACTACATAGGCAAATATAAAAAGCACTTGAGGTATATGTTTTTTTTCTGTAAAAACTTCAATTCCTATCTTATTTAAAAGGCAACTACATTAAACAATAATTATAAGTCTATGGTGAGGGATATATGCAATGTATAAAGGTATTATTTATATGACAGTAATAGAATAAAGGAGAGGGAAGGGGTTGTATAAGGGCAAAATTTTTGTATACTATTGAAATTAAACTGATAATAATTTGGATAAGATTATTGTAAATTAAGATATTGCAATCTCCAGGGAAACCACTAAGAAAATAAAACTAGTAAAAGATATACTCAAAATAATGAAGTAAAAGAAATAGCAAAGAAATAAAAATGGTACACTGAAAATATTTAACACAAAATATGGCAATAATAGAGGAATAGAAAAACAAAAAGACATGAGACATACCGAAAACAAAAATAAAATGGCAGACATAAACCCAACGATAGCAATAATAGCATTTAACGTGACTGAATTAATAGCCAACCAAAAGGCAGAGGTTGAAAAACTGGATTAGAAAATCATCCAACTAAATGCTGTGTAAACTGTAGATTGAAACTGTAGGTTGAAAGACACATGAGTTGAAAGTAAAAGAATGCAAAAAGATACAACCATAAGAGAGTAAGAATGGCCATACTCACATCAAGTGGAATAGACCTTAAGAAAAAAATTGTTAGTAGAATACATAAATTGATTTTATAATAATAAAGGGTCAATCATTCAAGTAGATCTGTCAATTATAAACGTAGATGCACCTAACAATAAAACCCCAAACTGAAAGAATTGAAGAAAAACAGACAATTTAAAAATAAAAGCTGAAGACTTCAATATCCCATGTCAATAATGATGTAACAACTAGGCAAAAGATTCATAGAGAAATAGAAAACTTGAACACTATAAACCATATGGATTTCATAGATGTACTCGTATATATAGTACACTCTACTCAACAACAGTGCAATACACTCAGAAATATTGTGAGCTAATAAATGAGTCGGCAAGGTTGCAAGATACAAAATTAACTTCGAAAAATCAATTGTATTGCCTGAGGGCCCTGGCCAGAACTTCCAATATTATTTGAATACCAGTGGTGAGAGAGGGCATCTTTGTCTTGTGCCGGTTTGCAAAGGGAATGCTTCCAGTTTTTGCCCATTCAGTATAATACTGGTTGTGGGTTTGTCATAAAGAGCTCTTATTATTTTGAGATACGATCCACTGATACCTAGTTTATTGAGAGTTTTTGACTTCATGCCCTTTATAGGGGCATGGATGAAACTGGAAACCATCATTCTCAGCAAAGTGACATAAGAACAGAAAACCAAACACTATATGTTCTCACTCCTAAGGGGGTGTTGAACAATGTGAACACACGGACACAGGGAGAGGAACATTACACACCAGGGGCTGAGGGGTGGGGTGCTGGGGAGGGACAGCATTAGGAGAAACACCTAATGTATATAACAGGGCAGTGGATGCAGCAAACCACCACCATGGCACATGTATACCTATGTAACAAACCTGCATGATCTGCACATATACCCTGAACTTAAAGTATAATAAATACAAAATAAAAATAAATTAAAAAAGGAAAACAAAAAAGAAAAATCAATTTCCATTCACTGCAATAAATGATATGAAAATGAAATTTTTTTAAATTCTATTTATAATAGCATCAAAAATAAATACATCAACATAAATTTAACAAAGAAGCACAAGAACTGTACACTAAACATTATGAAAAATTGCTCAAGGAAAACAGCAAGAGCTATAGCACAGACAAAACCGCTGTGCCATGCGAGGCTGTTTCACCGTGTGCCTTTTCTGTCATCTATTGGCTTATTAAACAGAGGTGATACAACTAAATATGAGTTTGGAGTTTGTTCTGAATCAATGGCTTAGAGTACTGCTTTGATAAAAATCAGCATCAAATGCACTCCTAATTTGCAAATAACATGACCGTTTCCATTGAAATATGCTGAATTTTGTTTGCTGTACAAATCACATTAGATAACTCGGTGCTCTTTGAATACTGCTTCCTAGTGACTCATCTTAGCCCCTATTTTCAGGGGTAGTGAAATGATGTTATTCCACCAACTTTTTTTATATTATTTGCTGTCAGATTACAGAATATTACAATATTCTGTTGTCATATGCATAGGTTTATGTCACATGTAAGGAGACTTAATGGAAGAGTAATAGAATACATGAAGCACCTGATTCGGAGCTTTTGAGATGGCCAACCAGTTTGTGATAGACTGGAAATGGAATTTTCTTCAGCTGTTGTCAGCTGTCATGATGTACTATCTCTTTAGTTAAAACTGCAGGATGACTTATTTTCACCTACAAACTTCTCAATAATTTTTTTATGATAATGACCCCTCTTCCTCTTTGCTCAAGGACCTCATTCTTTAAAGGAAACCTGTGATTTTGGCATGTTTCTAACAGGGCCCAATGCACAAGTGTATCAGTAGAGTTCTTGTTTTATATTGACTTTATGAATTCCATCGACTTAGCTTATAATAGTTTTATGATTTTTACAACTTAGATAGATCATCTGATTATCATTTGTGACAGAATAATGTGAAGTTCAGTCATTATTAAATTCTGAATTGAAATGGCTTTCAAGAAACTCAAGCACTGAATTTAAAGATAGGAGTATTGTTGCTTTCATCCAGCATATTTGTTTATGGAAAGCGAAACTCAAAAGCAGACTAAGAAGAAATATTTAAATATTGTTAAATGCTCTGTATTGCTATAATTGTAGAATTTATCCATTTATAGGCTCCAAGAAGAACTTTCTAAATAAAATGTATTGGTTGACATAAATAAAAAATTGTGCTGGAGCAAGTAGATAGCCACATGCAAAAGAATAAAGTTGGATTCTTACCTCACACCACATATAAAAATTGACTGAAAATGAATAAAAAGCCTAATTAGAAGAACTGAGTCTATAAAACTTAGACGAATACGTAGGTGTCAGTCCTCATGACCTTGAATTGGGTAATAGTTTCTAAATGCAACACCTAAAACAGAAGAAACAAAATTTTAAAAAAATAGATAAATAGATGGGTGTCATCAAAGTTAAAATCTTTTGTGCTGCAAAGGACACTATCAAGCAACCAAAAAAGATAACCACAGGTGGGAGAAAACCCGTGCAAATTATGTATTTGATAAACGACTTACATCTACAGAACACTTAGAACTCAGTAATAAAAAAGGCAATTTAAAAATTGGCAAGATATTTGAAATATTTTTCAAAGAAGATATACAAATGTCCTGTAAGCACATGAAAAAAATTGAAAACAATGTCCACAAAATGCCTGTACATGAAAGTTCATAGCGACATTATTCATAGCACAGAAACAACCCAAATTCCATCAGCTGAGAAATGGGTAAACAAAATGTGGTAAATCCATACAATAAAATTACTATTCAGCAGTAAAACGGAATCAAGTACGGACACGTTAATACATGAATATACTTTTAAAAAGTTATGTATGCTAAGCAACTAAGAAGCTAGACACAAAAGCCATAGGTTGTATTGTGCCATTTACATGAAATGTTCAGAATAGGCAATGCAGATGACTGGTTTCTGGGGCCTGGGCAGGGACTGCAGAATAAGGAATGATTACTAATGGGTAAGGGGTTTCTTTTTGGGATGATGACAATGTTTCAGAAGTAGATTATTGTGCCAGTTTGTGAATATACTAAAAACCACTGAATTTTACACTTTAAAAGGGTAAATTTACGGTGTGTGAATTATGTCTCAACAAAGAAGAGTGTGAGTGTTCTAAATATATCCCAATCTTGACCCTTTGTTGTAACGTTTCATTGCAAAGTGAGGGCTTCATGGGCCATTTTAGGTTTCTATCCTAGTCCACTCTACCCCAGTGCACACCACACAGGGGTCCAGTCACTCAGCGGCTTTACTCTTCTTATGCTACTGAAGGTCAATAAGGAGTTATTTCTATTTTTTCACCAGACTGGATGCTCTCTACATGACGACCCAAAATTATCTGCCTTTTCATATCATCCTGTTACCATATCATCTTAAAATCAAACAATTTGGTGTGAATCTCCATTTATGCCACCACTGGAAGCTCAAATTCAAAGGCAGGAGGAAAACCATACCCATGATTTGCCTTGCACCATTAGGATAGTTCCTGGGATATGGAGCTCCTCCCCTTGCTTTCTAAATGGCACTAAACTTTTAAAAACGATTCCCCCTTCTACAACAGTGTCATGGGCGTTTGTTCTGGAAAAGTCCACAGTGTCTACTAATTGTCTTCAGGCTTAACAGTAACCCATCCTTATTTGACGGGTGAGGAAGTAAGTCTTGTTCATTTTAGAATCATTGAACTTTAGGGCTAGTGTGACTTGGGAGAACATCTAGTTCTTCGTCTTATTTTATCAATGACTAGATGGGCATTTAGAGACGTTGAAAGCCACACGAGAAATCGTGTGCTCCCCAGCAAATCAGGGTAGAATCCCCCTTTCTGCTGCAGCTCACTAGGTCCTGCTGAATTTTCCTCCACTCTTCTCTGGTTCATTGTATTTCAGCCCTGCTGGTCCCCTTGAACATGCCAGACAGATGCTCACCTCAGGGTCTTTGCACATGCTGCTCCCTCTGCCTAGGGTACTTTTCACCCACATACATTCACGTCATTTGGATCGTTTCTGAGTCTCACCCCTCAGAGACCTTAATCTAAAATTTCTCCCCCTAGCTTTTTTCTCTCTAACCCTTTAGCCTCCTGCATTATTTCTCTTGTAGGGCACCCGAGACCACACCCTTGCTTGGCTCCTTTCCTTTCCTTAGCCAGCTTCACTCCCTCACGAGCACTGCTCTCCTGAGAGCCCTTCCCCAGTCAATGCCATGCATCAGAATGTCTCTCTCTCTCAGACACTGTCCCTGGGGCCAGCTTAAGACACTGCGCAGAAGGGAGGCAGGGATTCACTGTGCAGTACTGCCCACGAGTGCTCCCTGGATATAGACCAACCTATTAAGAGTAAATGCTTGTGAAATATCCAATGAAACTCTTAAGAAACAATAAGCAAGCACTTAAAAATGAAATCAGAGTCTGATGCAATCACTTTAGTAATTACATGATCATTGGTTTTTAATGCCAAATGTCTGGTTCCGGAGATGCGTTCAGCCCTCTGCGAATCATGTTTACCTAACTAAATGTGCGAGGCGACGGTATCAAAGCCGAGGAGATCACGTGAGCGAGAGCAAACAGTCAACAGATGCATGCTCTTTATTTTGTTTTTTAGTCTTTTCATATTTTTTCATAAGCCACGCAGTCATTTTGCGTATAGGTTACTCCAGTCTTCACTGAAGCATGTTTCCTCAGTTGATGACAATGTTGTCTGCAAGGCAAGGTACACTTATAACAGGCCAGTATCTAATCTATGTCATATTCTTTGATGGCAGTCAAAGGATCTGACACACCAGCATCTACTAAGACTTGCTTAGTACACTACACTACAGCATGGCAAACACGTTCTTCTGAAATCTCTCTGAAGACATAGCTGTTACTTTAAAAGTTACACATGATTCTGTTTATATGTAAAATAGTCTCTGTTTATTATTCTCTCTATTCAAAAGCCTAAGAATAATATCTGAAAAATAACATGGTATGTATACTCAAAAATTGAAACAAGTAATGTAAGGAAATCTTTCAAAGGGAATTTTCTTAAATGCATGAGTTGATTTTTCAATTAAGGGTTTCTTCACATTCAGAATTTCAGATGCACACCTGGATCCATCATTCAAACTTCCAAAGACCTGCCAACCTGATATCACGGCGACACTCTATGACCCACTGAGTCAATGCAACTGCCAGAGCACTCCAATATTTTTGTGGGAACTCAGTTTTAAATGCAACAATGGGCCCAGCACGGTGACTCACACTTGTAATCCCAGCACTTTGGGAGGCCCAGGCGGGTGGATCACAAGGTCAGGAGTTTGAGACCAACCTGGCCAATATGGTGAAACCCTGTCTCTACTAAAAATACAAAAAAATTAGCCAGTCACAGTGGCACATGCCTGTAATCCCAGCTACTCTGGAGGCTGAGGCAGGAGAATTGTTTGAACTTGGGAGGTGGAGGTTGCAGTGAGCAAAGATTGACAGAGCGAGACTCCATCTCAAAAAAAAAAATATATATATATATGTGTATATATATATAAAAATATATATATGTGTGTGTATATAAAAATAGAGAGAGAGAGACCATGACAAAGTGAAAATGTGAAAATCAAAGTAAAACAGACCTTCTATTTTTGGAAATACATTTGCACAGCGATTTGGAAATATATGCATATTGTTTCTGCTCAAGGCATATTCTCTAAAATGATCGACCCTCAGTGTACTCACGGGAGAAAACAATTACTTGGACGCGTGTGTTTGGAGACTATTGATGCCCATAATCCCCTTCAAAACAGATAAGCACATTCCCAATTCTGAGCAGTAGTGCTATAGGAAGGAGGACCTTTTATTTGACACCAAGATTCCCAAGCTTTCTCAACAATGAAACACTTTTTTAAAGTAGTGAGTATTTAAATATCTCAACGGGTAAGTTTTTAAAATCACACTTTTATATTTGTGAACATAGAACTTCCTAAGATTCTCCCTTAATACATTTAAACGGAAATTAGACGAACTGTACATCATCAATGTGCAGACTGCAATGTTGCATCCATTTTTAAAACGGGACACTTTTCCTCTTTGGTTTTTTTTAGAGGAATATATAATCAAGATTTTTAAAAAAATGTTAAACACCATCACTTAACCCTCTGTGAATAATTTTAAATTGAAACTCTAAAACTTTTGTCAAAGCTGGAATTATTTCACACACTTGCAATGAAGGTGATTTAAATACATTATTTGGCGTTTTTCACATTAAATAAAACTAGAAAAAGAAAACAGTTTTATTCAAGAATTGTTCAGTGACTAGAGGAAAATAAAACAATGGAAATAAATCAAAATCGTAAATGTGAATATTTAGGTGCCAAGCATATTTGATTTTTTTCTCTGCTTAATGTCGAAAAAGCATATAACTATGTTGATAAAAAGATACTGTATACAAAAATGATCAGAAGTGATATTTGATATGTAGACCTCACAAAGAAGTTGTTTTTCAATTGCATGTATTACCTAAATCAAAAATGAAAAATGTTCAGTAGAGCTGTGGACCTCACAGCAAGTTCTTAGAGTGGAAGCTCCCTTCGGCTATCTTCTATTTGAGTTATCCAGGGAGCTGCGAGCGTGAGTCACCAAGCAATCCTCAAACTTCCATGGCCCCGGTATTTAAACCTCATATTTTAGCTTTTAGTTTTAATCCCCTGTGATAAAGGCACTTCCAGACAAAGGAAAGAAAATGAAGAGGTACATAGTATACATTTTACTATGACTAAAAATCAAGCAAGCTTTGCAAAAAAGTGAGCAATATTTGAAGAATCACAAACTCATTGTTTTCTGCCTTTCCGTTTATTAAACTGATGTTTCCTTTGTGTTATTTGGTAAAACCTACTACCAATCTTGGTTGAATGGTTCAGAGTCAGATTAATAATGTGCATAAAAGTACAAGGTTTATGGTGGGTCGAAAAGAAATGTTCAAGCCAGAGTAAATAAGAATGTGTGAAGTCACACAGTAAGTAAAATAGCCGACGACTTGCCAAACCTTCCAGGATGTCAAAGCATTTTTTCTGTCTTCGTTCTTTTCTCCAGCAACAACCAGGCACCCCCAAAGTCGGGCGGGGGAACCAAACAAACACCGTCACCAGAAGTGGCAGGTGGCAGGGCCCAGCTGGCCTTTCTGTAGTGTGTGTATCCACACCAGCCCCTGCCAAATGTGCCTGCTCTGTGTTTGATCATGTCATGCCAACGCTGGTTCCAGCATGCAGAACTGCAGGACGACAAATAATTACGAGGAGGATTTGCAGAAAGACATGGGGCTGTCTTCCTAAGGATTTTATCTTAAAGGAGGCCCTGGATTGACATGCAAAACCTGACTCCAAGCGTTGACCTCAGCTTTTCTTTGGATATCTTTACACACACAATTACACGTGCACTTAAATGCACAGATGTACAGGACTAGAGTATGTCTCTTACATTTGTGAGCAAGGAAACCCAGCACAGGCTACCTTTCAGCTTCAAGCTTCGGGCTCCATAAGCAACTCAGCCCGTTAAAGCAGCAGGCTCAGATCACTGAATAACACTGTTTTGTTATTTTCTTTGACATAATGAAGACAAGATTGGGACAAATGTTAATTTGCTGTTTTAGTCATTTATATGACGTGTTTAATTGTGTGTGGTGCGTCCAAGTACGTGCAAAGGACAAAAGGAATAATTTTCTCATGGCCAGGAACAAAAACTTGAATTGACCATCATAGTATTTAGCCCAACTGACTCTTAAATTACTGTCTACTAACTAACTATAAGCTCATCAGTCCTAGAAATTGTAAGCCACGTATACACACATAGGCACATGCATATGTATAAAATAAACATCTCTGTGTCTGTGTGTGTGTGTGTGTGTGTGTGTGTGTGTGTGTGTGTGTGTTTATCTTGGGGGAGCTCTAAACTGTCTGTGAAGAAGAAGGGACCATTTCCTGTCTAGCGCCATTAACAACGGCATTAGCATAGAAATGCCTTGGGTGACACATTTTATGAGCGCATAAGAAGTGGGAGACTGATGGGATTTAGAAGGTTAAGAGAGAAAAATTTGATCAGTTCCAAAAGTGAAATCAATACGGAGCACGTGCCATCCACACAGTGCATTCTTAGATGCTTCATGCAATGAAATGATCTGGAAAAAATCAGGAGAAAGCAGCAGGAGTAGCCCGGCTTCCTCATCCAGGACAGTGGGGCACCTGGATACATGCTGTCCCCTTCCTGAGGACGTCCAGACAGATGGATGGAGAGCCCCACACCACATTATTAACCATTGTAGTTGGGCTGCCTACCCATCTTTTTGTCCCATATCTGAACCGATGCAAAGGTTTACCCCTGTGAAAGCTCTTCTGCTCAAATTAAAGCCCATTTCTCTGGGCTCCTTTTAACATGGATGTACACAGGAATGCTGTCTCCTCTGCAGACCATGAGGATGCCATCGGATGGAGCCTTTGGTCATTGACCTGACGAAGCAGAGCCTCCACATCTGTCCCCGCCCAGCCATTGCGGATTCAGCTACCACAAGACACAGCTGTTGACCTCCCTCTATCAGGAGGCCGGGACTTTTTGTCTCTGTCTGAAATTCCCTGGTTTCTCTATTAATCCCTGTGGGAACAAAGACAGTTAGGTTTCTAACAGCTCAAGGGGAACCTGTCTTAATAAAATTTTAAAATTAGGTATAAAAATTTCTTTCTTCTCTGATCCCTCTCCTTTCTTTGTTTTTCTCCAGCAAACCAGATTAAAGGAGAATTATTTGGTCTGCTATAACGCCATGTAACTATAAAATAATAAGTAAAGTTTTCTGTTCTGTTTCCTTCCCCAAATTATTTTTATCAAGAAGAGTCCCTATTACTTGGTAGGGCAGCATTACAGAAGTTGAGGGAATAGTTCTGATTTCGACAAAGGCCAAATGGGTTCCAGGTGATAAAACCTCCCAGGCCTGACCCCTGTAATTTTTGAGGAGTCGTTTAAATGTGGACTCCACATACCACACTTCCGCTTGATCCAGATCATTAAATCCTCTGAAAATGTTTTTCATGAATTAAGAATAGCCATTAGGTGGCAAATCTAATTAGCAAAGACTCAGCTCTGGAGTTCTTCAAATAGCTGAGTAAATATTACCCCGTGTAATTGTGGTAATTCCCTGTTGTGCCTTCTCATACACTGTTAGGACTATGGAGCTGGCTTCACAGCCCAGGAAGATGCTGTGCACAAGGAAGAGCATCTCTTCCTTCCAAAACATTTTCTGATGCCAGCCCACTGGGGGACGCCGCCCCCTCCATCACGAATCTTCACTCAGTTCCTCATAGAAGATTCATGCACCTGTTGAAAATCCCAGATTCCCCAAAATTGCTCTGCATTTATTTGAAGTTTTATATTCCTCCAAAAAAGATTTGAGGCCCCGTGTCAATGGCTTTCCTATTTGTGTTTTATCAGAAACATTTGAACAGAGATGCAAACACCCTTCTGCTCCCCAGCTGCTCTGTGGCTTGAACAGGGTAAAAGTGCAGTTCCCCTCAAGGTCGATTTTCAATGGGGAAAGGAAAATTTGAAAGGGAGTCCTACATTCCGCTTGTTCAGTTGAATCTATAGCAATTTCAGATTTTTGAGTTTTAAACTTCATGGCGATTTTAGAGCCAGTTTACTCCCCAGGGGTTTTTCTTCAGCCTTTTCCACTCACCCAATCATTTTGTCCCAGCAATACTGGGCAGTGGGACAAGGTGCAAGCAGGAGACAATGCCAGAGGAGTCCCCAGCACAGCACAGCGCTAACACTGTACACCAACCTCCACCCCGTGACACAGCCCCCAGCACATTCTCTGTCACTGCTTTGCTGGGAAACAAGGCTGAGGTGCCTGAACCCTCAGCTGCCGTAGCTCACGGTGGTCTCTTAGTGTTGGGGGTTGGAAAGTGTGCATCACGCCCTTTCACTCTGCCCTCTGTCAACAGAGCCACCTCATCCAGCAGAGCAGCTGGCGTCATCTTTGCACCCAGCATCTCCTCTCCTTAAGACATAGGAATGTGACCCCAATGTGGTTGCAGGCAGTTAGACTCCAACATTTAGACAGAGGACCAAGGGTCCAGGATTAGCCAAAATCTCATGAGAAGAAATAGCAAGGCCAAGATGGATACTGAAAAGCTTGCCTTACAGGCTATTGAGACTTTAATGTCATAGAAAAAACTAAATCAAAATTCCAAATATTGCCGCATGTATTAGAACCAGGAGCTCCAATGTCCAAGACCCGGAGAAAAGGATGTCCCAGATGAAGAAGAGGATGAATTCTCTCTTCCTCCACCATTTTGTTCTGTCCCAGCCCTGGAGGGATTGGGCAATGCCTGCTCACACTGGAGAAGGCCATCTTGTTGACTCAGTTTACCAACTGAAATGGGCATCTCTTTTGCAAACAGCCTCCAATACTCCCAGAGAGACTTTACCAACTATCCAGGCACCCCGTATCCCAGCTAAGTTGACATATAAAATTAATCATCACACTACAGAAACAGAAAAATAGACAACTAGGTCTAATGGAGCCGAGACACCGGCCACACATATATGGAAACCTGGTGTGTGAAACAGGAGCCAGCAAGATGATACTCAAAGTGACAGCAGCAAATGCTGACTTAGGTGCCTCTACAGTCCAGGGACGCCTCTGGACCGTCCTCATAGGACGTCACTGAGTTCTCACAGAAAGCTTATGAACTGGTGCGGACGCAGCCTCTGACGAGGCTCCCTTTGGTTCCCATCTCCTGACAGTCACACCCTGTACAACCCTCACTCCTTGAATGAGGACTTATCAGGAAGAGCATATAACCTCTAAGAAATATAGAGTAGCAGAAGCAATAGAATGTGAAATGTGTCTCTTTCCTTCTTTTCTTTTCCTCCGCCCCCACTTTTTTTTTTGAGATAGAATCTGGAGCTTTTTTTCTAAAGTAAATATTCGAGCTCCAGTTCGAGGATGTTTCTAACGCTGGTCCCTGATGGAATGTTCTGTTGTTGTTGTCATTTGGTTTTTGAGACCAGGTCTTACTGTCACCCAGGCTGGAGTGCAGTGGCACGACCATGGCTCACTGCAGTCTCAATCACCGAGGCTCAAGTCCTTTTGCCTCAGCCTCCTGAGCAGCTGAGACCACAGGGGTGTGCCACCATGCCCAGCTAATTTAAAAAAAAAATATTTTGTAAAGAAAGTGTCTAACTATGTTGTCGAGGCCAATGTCAAACTTCTGGACTCAAGTAATCCACCTGCCTTGGCCTCCCAAAATGCTGGGATTACAGGTATGAGCCACTGTGCCCAGCCCTGGTCATCGCTTTCAAGATAAGGGTATAAAAGTGTTACCGATAACACCTGAGGTGCCTCTTTCACTGTCTTGTTCACTCACTTTCTGGGAAGCCAGCTACTATGTTGTGAGCTGCCCTACAGTGAGGCCTGGGGAGCAAATAACTAAGCCAGACTTGCGGCCAACAGCTAGTGAGAAACTGAGGCTTTTAGCCCGACTGCCCATAAGAACTAAATCCTGCCAACAACCGCAGGAGTAAGCTAAGACAAGGATCGTCTCCAACTGACTCTTCAGATGACACCGCAGCCCCATCAGGACCTTGCTTGCAGCCTTGTGAGATACCTTTGGCCAAAGACAGCCAGATCCCCAATCCACAGAATCTGTGAGCTAATACATATCATTTTAAGCTGCAAGATTTGGGGGTGTGGGTCACACGGCACTGAAAAACACTGATCATTTCTGTTATCACCCTCATTTACAGGCAATGAAGATCAAGGTCACTCACCACGGGACCACTCAATAAATGGGTTGGGAAAATTGTGTATGCATGTAGGCCAAATAAATTGTTTCCTTCCACATACCACTTGTAAATTATACTTGAATCAAATACCTACATGAAAATAATAAAACTTGAAAATTCTTGGTAGGAAGCTATAGAAAAAGATATAAGCACACACAATGGGATTACTGAAACTGATAAAAGTATAAATTATCAAAATAAAGTTTGATGAATTTGAGTACATTTCAAAGACAACAAAAGCAAACTTGCAACTGAGAGAAGATACTTGCAACATATTTAACAGGCAAAAGGAGAGCATTCAGAATATATAAATTAATAGAGCACAATTCAATAAAAAAGAAGGCTGAAGACATGAACAGACTTTTCTCAAAAGAAATTTAAAAAATAAGCATACTAAAGAAAAAAATCCTTTAATAATATGGTTAGGTACTATGGCTATGCCTGCAATTCCAGCACTTCAGGAGGCCAAGGCAGGAGGACTGCTTGAGGCCAGGAGTTCAAGACCAGTCTGGTCAACATAGGAGACTTCATCTGTGCAAAAAGTTTAAAACTTAGCCATGCATGATGGCTTACACCTATAGTCCTTGTTCCTCAGGAGGCTGAAGCAGGAGGATCACTTGAGCCCAGGAGATGGAAGCTGCAGTGAGCTGAGCTGTGATCATGCCACTGCATTCTAGCCTGGGCAAAAGCGCAAACCTCTGTCTCTAATAGTAATAATGATAATGAGGAGGAGGAGGAGGATAAAGTTAAAACCACAGTAAGAGAAGATTTAAACACAACAGATAGGGAAATATGTAAAGACCTGAGATTTCCAAGTCAGAAGCGAGGAGGAGTAGGGGCTCTTCACGTTCTGCTGGAGGGAATGTAAACTGATGCTGTTAGTAAATCTGCATGGTGTTTGGCCAATTCTCAGACCCTAAAACTGTTGAAGACGTTCATATCCTTCATCCCAGCAAATTATCTCCTACTTAAGCACCCAGGAGAAACTCATGGAATAATGTTTTTAGTAGCAATCATTATCATAACAACAAAAGAACAGAAACCCAAATGTCCATGAAATAGAAAAATAAATGAATTAAGGCGTGTAATACTAAACAGCAATAAAAATAAAACACAGACACATCAATGCAAATGAATTTGAGAAACACCACATTGTGTTAGTCACCTACAGAAAAAATACACGGCATGAGTTTATTTAGATAAAGTCAGAAACAGCACAAAACTGAGTGATGAATGAATGACATTTCTGTCGCACCCTGGGCTGGGAGGGTGCAGTGGGGCTCTCTAAAGTAGGGTGATGTTCTGTGTCTTAACCTGCATGGTGGATAGACAGGACTTGTTTTTGCTGTCATTCTTTTAAACATATATTGACATGACATAATCCTTTTGTATGTATGACATATCTGATTAAAAACAGTAAATGGCAGAAAGGAAAAAGGAAGCCTAGTTTTCTGCCAGACTTGGTCTGAAATAATTTTCTGGATAGCATCTTAGCATCCTAGTCAAACTGAGTTGGGGAAGACATGAGGAGGTGCAGCAGAGACAGGGAAGTAGGAAGCGGGGGCAGGGACAGGAGGAAGACAGACCGTGTTTTGGAGACTTTATCTCAGTTGCTGAATCAAGCCATACCTAAAGCCGGCTCTACCTTCCTGGAAGTTTCAGTCACATGAGCCATTAACTTCCTTCATCTGCTTGAACCACAATATGAGAAGAATTTAGTCACACACACACACACACACACACACACACACACACCCCTAATTGAGCTAGAAGTTCCTTTTTTATTTTCTTTCTTTTTTGCAGGGGAGCGGGATGGAGCCTCTCTCTCTGTTACCCAGGCTGGAGTGCAGCAGCCCCATCATAGTTCACTGTAGCCCTGAACACCTGGGCTCAAGCAATCCTCCTGTCTCAGCCTCCAGAGTAGCTGGCGCTACAGGTGTGCAACACCACGCCCAGCTAATTTAGAAATTCTCTGTGGAGATAGGGGTCTCACTGTGCTGACTCACCTGGCCTCAACCTCTGGGTCTCAAATGATCCTCCTGCCTCCACCTCCAAAAGCACTGAGATTATAGGTGTGAGCCACTACACCCGGCCCATTTTTCCAATTAACCAGCCATTAATCACTTTGTTGGCATAAGAGAATCACTTGGAAAGATTTAAAAAACCCAATTACCTAGGCTACAACCCAGAGGCAGAGATACATAAGGCACGTGACGTGCAAGAAGCAGACAGTCTGTGAGTCGGAGATCTCTATGGTGTACACGCAAAATGTGTGCAGAGGCCATCGCGGAGTGGAATCGAGAGCCCACAGTAACGCAGAAGGCGATTTCCTTCTGTAATCCATTTATCCCTTCCTCCGCAGTAAGGGATCTGGAACTGGTCACATGGGTTACACCTCCCAGACTCCCTTGCAGTTAGGTGCAGCCACTTGACCACAGGTTCTGAGTAGAATGTGAGTGGAGGTGAAGGGCGCAGCCTCAGGAGCGGGCCTTGAGACAATGGCATGCGCCTCTGTACGCTCTCCCTCTCCCACTGTCTGAAGCCTGACCACAGCTGCCATCAAGCCTTGAACACGGAGTTGTTGATGACGCTCTTGCGGGAAGCAGAGGAACAAGATGGAAATGAACGCTGGACCCCTAGGAGAGTCCACAGGGGCTGTGATGTGAAAGAGAAACGTACTGCAGGTTGGCGCATGTGGTTAGCTACGTCCCCATAACAAACGCGGCCATGAAACCCTAAGGTGGACCTTTGGGGTGGATGCTCTGCCCGATCCCTCTTCAGTAAAGGTTTTGTTGCCCGGCTGCTGGAAGTGCTGGCCACAGGCAGTCTACAGTTGCTGGGCCATTCAGGGGTGCCTTTCCTGCAGAAAGCTGCCTCATCCAAGGTCAGGGCCAGGGAGATCCACATCCCAGGACTGATGGTGGTAGCGGCACAGAGGCCTGGGCATCTTGATCAGAGCAACTCAAAAGGTCATTCTGCCCCCAGCAGTCCCCATGGGCTGGCTGAGCTGGCAGCTGCTTCCTCTGCCTGCTCCTGCTTCCTTCTCCTCCCCTCCAAACAGCACTGGCCCTGAACGTGCTCCTTAATAAACACCATTCCTCCTAAACTCTCCCTCACATCTCCTTCCTGAAGAAGCCGACCTGCAGCCCATAGAAAGTGCTCAATACAAATGCCTCGAATGAATGAACAAACAAATAAGTGAAGTGAGCCCGGGACTTCCATCATGTGAAAGAGAGAGCTAAAGATAAAAGTAAAATCACAGTAGGGGTTGCTGAGTACTTATTTCTAACAATAGAAAATACTTTCAGGTTTTGAGTGCTTTGGATCTTGTGTAGAATGAATAAAAGCTGACATTATTAATACTCCACAGTGAGTTCCAAATACCCCAAACTGGAGAAGCTAGGTTAATGTTAATTAACACTGAACACAATTTGCATATTGTCTTCATTTGGTTAAAACCACTTCCAGGAACTACTTTTTTCTCACCATGTTCTGGTACCAAAGACAGAGGGGAAGTCACAGGTGGCCAGGTTTTCATAAGACCAACTTAGGCTTTTGTGCTGGACGGCCCCAGCCTGGAGCTCACAGCGCCCTCTCCATCCTCCATGGAGTCTCCTACCCTGCAAGCTTTCAAATCCAGAGGCACAGAGCGGGAGCCCCACCATCCTGGCTTAGCCTGTTAGTGGGGACAGAAAAATAAATGCAGATGTATTAAAATGAGGTCTCGGTATTTTCTGTAAATTTCAGTTAATAGTGAGCATTAGAACAAATTTTCTAAGGACCAATATTAAGTGATACTCTAACTTAAAATTTCTTAAACTTTCAGACATCCAATGAGGCAGAGACTGTAGGTTATTTCTCTAATATTCGTCTCTAATATTCATTTCCTGGCCTTCCTTAGAATCTAGTTCTTATCTGTACACATTGTCACTTCATCAAAAGCGACATGCTCCATAGTCCTTAACATCCAGCAATGGCCACGGACTAGATTAAGTTAGTAAAGTGTGGCTGGAAGTGCCACAGGAGCAGTGGGCTCATTTTGTAAAACTGGATTTTTTCAATTTGTTATTTGAGGGTCTCTTAAGTAAACACCAGTGTTTCTCAGAGAGCAGTTTTGGAAACTTAACAGGCATGCTGTGCATGGCATCTGTGGGAAAACATAGAAGTGCAAATGGCACTCTAAAAGGGGACAATTTGCTTCATGTGATGACATGTATGTAAATTGTCCTATTTTGAATAATGTAGTTTCAGTTACACAAAGAAACACACAGGACGTTCATCTCAATGAGAGGGGGTGGCACCTAGGGATATGTCATTACTGGGGACACTTAATTACTTTTTCTTTTTGCCTCGCTCTAGATTCTAATTTCTGGACAATCAGCTTGTATTTCCTGTGTCATTTGAGCGTATGTTTCCTTCCCACCTGGGCCGGTCAGCAAACAGGTTGGGGGAAAGGGCCTGCGCTCACTGCCTCTCAGAAACCACCTCCTCTTCTTCTTAGGTTAAAAAAGTTCAGCTAATTTTGTTTGTCAGCCTGCTCTTTCCATTTCTGGGCAACGGTGTGCTTCCTGCTTTTAACTACATGGGCAGCTTAAGCTGCCTGAACCCTGGAGAGGATGCTTGTGGCTTGTCAGGCCCAGACAGAATCTGCAGAGGAGAAATCTCCAAACGTTTGTAGGTAGAGAGGTTTTCTGCAACCCAAGCTAAATGTGAGTAAATACCAGCTAATGACTGAGGCTCCAGCAG
This sequence comes from Leontopithecus rosalia, assembly GCA_028533165.1. Lineage (NCBI taxonomy): Eukaryota > Metazoa > Chordata > Mammalia > Primates > Cebidae > Leontopithecus > Leontopithecus rosalia. The sequence goes on along the minus strand of CM052652.1, from coordinate 147,669,911 downwards.
GCTGGGGTGTAGTGTCTCCAGGAGGGAGTCAGCCCACAGCCTGCCAGCCTCAAAGGTGTGCTCCGTATGTGGTGAGGACTGGGCTAGCTGGTGTTCCACGGTGATTTAATACACAGCTCCACACACTAAGAGACTTCAATCAATGTTGTTGACTGACTGCCTGACTGGCTTTGACCTCGCCTGAAAAGGGGGTGAGAGATGCTAAATAAACTGAAGGTATTATCATAATAATACCTGCTGACCAAGAGTGTTGTCAAGACGAATGAGTTTCTTCTGAAGGGCAAAACGTGCTTCTCTGAAGAATGACACTAGATGAATACTAAATGTGACATCATTTGAATAGAACTTTATATTGCTTCAACCCTGTCCTGATCACAATATCAGCCAGAGGTCTTCTGGAAATGTAAACACTCTTGTTGAGAAAGTTGAGACAACATGTGACCTATCTTGACACCAGCAGTTTCTTCCGTCTTTATTATCCCGGAATCCTAAGATGGAATGGATCTTGGAAGATTGAACATGTTGTCATACCCCCAAGGCCAAGACTGCCCCAAAACCATCTAGAGGTGAGTCCCTCCCTCCCCATTCCCCTCCCCAAAGTCACCCCAGGAAGAGAAATTCCCCAACTCTCCTAGGTAACCATCCCCAGGGTCTGCCCATCACCACTGTTAGGGTGACCTCTCTGCGTTTAACCTTAGTCCTTTGAGCAATGATTCGTCAATTCCTTATTGTTTTGTTTTTAGTGGAAATAAAGAAAAACCTAATACTTTGTGCTTTTATTGAAATTCAGACAGACTGACACACACTCCACACACACACACACACACACACACACACAGAGGTTAATTCACCAACATAGCACTTTAAAAATTGATTTTATCTTTAATTCAGGATAAACTCTAGCTCTTCGCTGTGACCTTATCTTTTTCTCATCTTTTTTCTTGTGCTCCTGCTACCTAGATGCTATGTTTAACCCAAGCCAGAACTTGGTACCTGTGGCAAAAAACTAACAGGTAAAAAATTACACCTGTCAAAGGACTCAGAACAAAGCGTTAGGTGCTTCCCTTGCCTTTCTTTCCTCTTTTTTGGCTTGGGAGGTGGAATGGGCCTGTTGAAGCTGCAGATGTGAAAGGTAACTCTCCCGTGTGTCCAGTGGTAGGATTATTTGCTGAGTGATGAATGGCTCCGGGTCTCGGGCATGTGTCACCTTTGCTGAGAAGTCCAGGCTGTAGGTGTCTGCAGAACCCAGGAAAATCGTTAAACAGTGAAATGAAGTTGGCCGATTGTTTTATGTGACTGGGGAAGCTAACATTTTTCACTGAATTAAAAAAAGATGTTTCGTATCAGAAGAGTTGAGTATGGATTGAAAAAAATGCACCCAAACATGAGTGATTTTTCACTGATTGATATGTAGCTACACTTACCCAATCTGTCTCATGCATTTGTGATATTTTATAGAACACCAGAATCAACCAGCTGTATTAGCTCTTCAAGTGCCTTAAAAATATAAACTAGAGGCCGGGCGTGGTGTTGCAAGCCTGTAATCCCAGCACTTTGGGAGGCCGAGGCAGGTGGATCACAAGGTCAAGAGATCGAGACCATCCTGGTCAACATGGTGAAACCCCGTCTCTACTAAAAATACAAAAACTTAGCTGGGCATTCACCAGGTGGCGAATACAGGTGGCGCGTGCCTGTAATCCCAGCTACTCAGGAGGCTGAGGCAGGAGAATTGCCTGAACCCAGGAGGCAGAGGTTGTGGTGAGCTGAGATCGCGCCATTGCACTCCAGCCTGGGTAACGAGCGAAACTCCTTCTCAAAAAAGATATCTATATCTATATCTATATCTATATCTATATCTATATCTATATCTATATCTATATCTATATAAACTAGAAAGAACAGTTGAACCCTTGGTCAACAGACAATTGTGATGATGTCAAGAGACTTAGGCAAAACTGGATCTGTTCTCTCTTGATCTTCTACTTTTTATTCTTTGGGAATGCCCTCCTGAGAAGCTTGTCTTGAGGTATGGGAACAGGAGTCCTGAGTTACAGGAAGCTAATTTCATTTGTATGATGGATACGTTTGGGATGACGTCAAGGAAAGAGCAATTGTTTTGAACATCCTGATTTATGGCTCTCAACCACTAGCATGTGTAGGTGATGGACAAGAAGACTTGTCTTATTCCAGCCTGAGGTGCCACCGAGCAAGGTTCCATGGGAGGTTGTAACGACCAGGTTACAGGAGTAAAAACGAAACCATCGTGGGCAACTCAGTGTCTTCCCTTACTGGCAAAGACTTCCACACACTGTCAAAAGTAGTCATTGATGTGTTGTTTTGCTAAGTTGTCCTGCTGAGCTTTTCTGGAATGTTCCTCTTAGTATTCCATTTTCTGTGTTTTTAATAGTCTTTTCAGAGAAAGGATTTAAAATGTTTTTTCAGTCCTTGCAACTGCTGGCTTATATATTCAGGTGATTTATTAAAATGTGTCTTCTCAAACATTCTAGTTGGTACATTCAGGTTCTTTATCCAAAGGTATCTTCTCCATGATCTGAGCTTTGAGAGTTATAAATCTCAACAGCTGTAGTAGCTCCATGTATGCCAGAAATTCAAATCATTTGTGCTTCCCCCAAATGCATTCTGAGCTGAAGAAGGGGGAGGAAAAGGGAAGGAAAATAGCTACATAGACAGCAATGAATATGTGAGTTATTTCCATATAACCAGAGTGTGTGATGGTTTTTCTTTTTTTCTTTTTTTTTTTTGAGACAGTATATAGCCCTTCTGGTCATAACTGCAATCTCAGAGACTGCCTAGATTCAAATCCATAATGACAAACCACTCACTGTGTGACCTTGGGCAAGTTAACTGCCATCTCTGTACTTCGTCCTTCAGCTGGGAATAATAGCAGCTGTGAAAATTAAGTCATTGAATGCAATGCACTCAGCACTGTGCTGGGACCAGGGAGTCAGCAATCAGGGGATGCATGGTCCATACAAAATCTAAAAGCAAAAATAACTCAAAGTTTATTATCATCATGCATTGAAAATTCCAGATATTATTTGCAATAAAATATGCCTACCTAGGGGGAAAGAATTACTGATCTAAAACAAGTTCTAAACAATTACTGTGATTACTGTTGAGTTTTAATAGCATAATACTTCAGCAAACTTCAAATTAGCAAACTTCAAATTTTTATTACCCATCCTTTAGTAAACATTTTATTTACGTGAGTCAGCCAATTACACAGTCAGCCATGGATATAACATACATGGACTTAGCTATGTGCACCGATTTCTAGAGCAAGATCATGAAGGTTCAGAATTTTCTGAGTTACTTTGGGTGTAACTGGAGTCTCTGACCCTCACATTTGGACGGTGGTTTGGGGACAGGAGAAATTATCACAAACTGATTGTAAAGCTGAAAAAACAAATTAACTTGCTTCAGTGTGGTCATGTTTGCACAAATCATTCTCTGAAACTTGCAGAGAATGATTCCATTCTACAAAACTTCCATTCTTTTGTATTTTTTCCAAAATATACATTAACTCAACTTTAAAGAATTAGTCTATTTCTCATTTACCTTTTTGCCCTTCATTGTTATTATTTGTTGGCATGAATAAATATGCAAACTTCATTAAAAAGCGTTCCACGTTCATGTTTCCTTTCTGTCCACTATTATCACTTGCTTTATTTCATAATTGTTACGGAAAATAATTGTATCATAAAGTGAGGCATTAAAACGCAACCTGCTTGAGGTGTCAAATCCGCCAAGCATTCCCCTACCTGGGACGGAGAAAGCCCCCAAGTCAGTGCTAGCTATGATGACGATGATGATGCTGATGCGGATGAAGAGTACTGTTATGTGTGGTGCTGCATAACTACATTCAGGAAAGACTTTTGCTCATAGGCGCCCACAGTAGGTATCAGAAATATGTCACCATCCCTCGCCATATCTATGCCCTGGCTCTGGCTCGCCCTCCCCCTGCAGATATGATTCAGCACGTCGTGTTTGTCAAGTCCTTTATCATTGGCTAGGAGCGGTGCCAAGAAGCAGCCCTGTAGAGGAAGGCCAACTCAGGGGTGCCCAGCGCAGAGATAAGGAAGCAGAACTCTACAGAGGAGGTCAGCATCCCGGCCAGGTGTCAGCCGAGCGGCCTGGGAGCAGACTTTAGCTTCCTGGTACAAGTTATTTGTGCACACTTCACAACTGATATCTACAGAAGACGTCATCATCTTAAGTTTACAACTGGAGAAACAAGGGCACAGAAGAATTAAGAAATTTAACCTGAAGGAAAAGAAACCATAGAACAATTAAGAACCAGTCAGTGGTATTAATTTGGGGGCTGAATCTTTCTCTTAAGATATTAAAAATAGCTGGTTGTTACGTACTGCAGACCTGGAGTAATTGCCTCTTGGCATGTAAGGCACCTTCTGCCACAAGCATTCCATAAACTCCAAGTGTTTATACTTACTGGCATTTCTATTCAAACTTATACCTCCATCACCTTCCCCACTCAGTGACATTCCCCTGCCTTCTGCTAACCTGCTCAAACCCAGGGTTTGTCATTTTTTAAACTTATAACATGCGTGAAGCATTGCGAGGGGCATGAAGATTGAAAGAGACAAGCCCGGCCGCCTACATGGATCATAGACAGATCCTGCCTCAGCCACACAGGTCGGTAATAGGATGAAACGTCACAGAAGTTAGAGAAAGTGATCTTTGCTAAACTGGGTCTTGAAAGAAGGGAGGCAAACGAAGAGGACAGTGAGACAGGATGAGAAGAGAAGCAATAAGAAGGCATTCCAGGCAAGGAACAGGAGGAACAATCAATTCAACTATTCCAAATGCGGGTATGATTCACACTGAAACATGCAACACACAATGTTATTGATCTCATCTCAAGCTATGTAAGTTATGTTGTTTTTTAAATCATCTGTTCTTTTAGCTTTTTAAAATTATAAAACCCATACTCCCTTGAAAAACGTCTGAATTTTTAAAATTCAGAGCAGTATAAAGAAAGCAAGAGAAATTGCCCAAAAGTATGTAAACTGAAACAGTCAGTGTTAGCGGTCGGTAAATTCTGTGTAAAACATCCATCTTTGCATATATACAGCCAGAAAGATAGACAACTAGGCAGGTCAACAGAAAGACAGCTAGACAGAGCCACACAGCTGATCTCAGAAAACTGCACCTTCGTATCTGCACCGTTTGAACAGAATTAACTGAAGTATTTTTACATTAACAAAAGAAAGAGATGCTGAAGTAAGACATGAGACACCGCTAGAGTTCAGATACTATTTTCCCAATTTCTAAACAATTCTTTCAAGTTAAAATAAAATAGTAAAAAACCTTTATGAGGCTAGGTGTGGTGATTCACACTTTGGGAGGCCAAGGTGGGTGGATCGCTTGATCTCAGGAGTTCGAGACAAGCCTGGGCAACATGGGAAAACCCTGTTTCTACAAAAAACACAAAAAATTAGCCAGGCGTGGTGGTGCAAGCCTGTAGTCCTAGCAACCTGGGAGGCTAAGGTGGGAAGATCACTTGAGCCCAGGAGGCAAAGGTTGCATTGAATGGAGATCACACCACTGCACTCCAGCCTGGGCAACACAGCAAGACCCCATGAGTAAAAAAAGAAAAAGAAAAAAGAGAGAGAGAGAAACAAACAAACAAAAGGAAAGAAGAAAATCCTTTATAAAATTACGGTTGTTTTTACTGAGGATATGTTTCAACTTTGGCAATATCCTACTCTAGCTGTGAAAGATGAGGGCAGAAGCAAAGTATTTAAATGTGAGTTATTTGCCTTCCGTGTCTATGATGTTTCCAGGAATTGTCTAATTATAGTTAATTGTCATTATCTCAGGCTTTTTTCTGGGTCACTTACACAGCTTTTAGCCCCGTCAGGTATATTCTTGGTAATTCCTGTTACATTTATAAGCTATGGACAGAAGTCATTCCTCAATTTATGCTCTTAGCTTTAAAAAACTATTTCATACAAGTTTATCAATTTATTGGTTTTGAGATTTTTTATTTTTCCATTTTCTCTTTGAAATAATTTCAAACTAATTAAAAAGTTATAAAAATAGTACAAAGAACTTTCATATGTCTTGCACTCAACTTCCTCAAAAGTTAATATCTTACATAATCACAGTGCAAGTATCAAAACCAGAGAATTAAAGTGATGCAGCCCTGTGAACCAGCCTTTGGGTCTACTCCAGTCTTACCACTTGTCTCACCAATGTCCTTTTCCTGCCCAGGAGCCAGGCTGGAATCACATTGCATTAAGTCGTTGAGTGACTCCTTTCTCCCCGGTGTGTGTTCTTCATCAGTGCCCCCGCTAACATGAAGCCTTCACCGGTGGGAACTTCCTTCCGCTCCCTGCCTTATTCCCTTTTCCGTCTGGCTACTTCCTCTCCCTTTTCTACACGTGGTGTATCCACTGTGGTGGGCCACTTATTTGGGCACTATGCCCCCCTTTTTAACTTAACAGAATCCCAATCTTATTCGGGTCTTGAGGGGAGATCCTTGATCACAGACAAGATGTGTCAGACCAGTGGGCTGTAGTGATTTGTGACACAGTCCTGGCCAAAGTGACTTAAGGTAAATTCTGAGCTCTGCTGGGAAGATTCTGGGAAGGACTGATTCTCTGCAATGAGAGAACAGGAAGTAAGCAGAGGAGCACAGCACCACATTGCCCCTACCCCTGCCAGTGACTGAGCCACGGGGATGTGATGCACTGAGCTACTGCAGTCATTGAGGGATCAGGAGGCCAACTGCAGAGCTCCTGACCCAGAGCACTGACGTCAATCAGCCCCAACCAGGACACGTAGCTACCCACCTCCAGACTTGTTATACGAGCACAATAATCCCTGTTTATCTAAGACATTGCTCGCTGGAAGTTCTGACAGTGGCAGCTGGAATTATCCTATTGGACAGAGCACACCATGTCTCTTCCTTTTCTCTGAGTTGATTTGTATAGTTGCTTTTCCACTTTTCATCGTGCTCGTGAGTGAGTGGCTCTGTCTGGACTTTCTGCTCTGTCCTACTGTGACTACACTGTCACCGACTTCCTTTCCATTTGATTTGAATCCTGAGTGTCCTCCTTCCTCTTCAGTTTAATTTAAGGGTCGAGGATTGTAGTCAATCCGTATTTCTCCAGAGGTTTTATTTCTGCAGAGATTTCATATTCTTCAATGGGAAGTTATGGGAGAGCTTTAAGGATGGAAGTAATATGATCGGTTTTACATTTTTTTTTTTTGAGACGGAGTTTCGCTCTTGTTACCCAGGCTGGAGTGCAATGGCGCGATCTCGGCTCACCGCAACCTCCGCCTCCCGGGTTCAGGCAATTCTCCTGCCTCAGCCTCCGGAGTAGCTGGGATTACAGGCACATGCCACTGTGCCCAGCTAATTTTTTTTTTTGTATTTTTAGTAGAGATGAGGTTTCACCAGGTTGACCAAGACGGTCTCGATCTTTTGACCTCGTGATCCACCTGCCTCGGCCTCCCAAAGTGCTGGGGGTTTTACACTTTTAAAGCTTTCTCTGTCTGCCATGGGTTAGGGGGAGCCATGGAAGAAGAACGTTCACTTAGCCGCTCCAGTGGTCCCAAGAACTGCAAAGAGATAATAAACGGTTTGGGCCATTAGGGCGTTAGTGGAGGCGATGAGAGGGGTGTGAGGTTTGTGTCAACAACTCTTGCTGGTGGATCGGACATAGACGATGTGGGAAAGTGAGAATGAAACTCAGCTTTGGGGTCTAAGTCCCTGCATGAGTGGAGATGACGTTTAGTAAAAATGAACGTCGGGAAAAAAGGAAGATTGAGCGGGGGTGGGTAGAATGGAAAACAGGGGTTCTCTTAAACACAAGTGAGAAGCAGCGGCCGGGAGGGCTCGCTCTGAGGATTTTCTTCAGTCCTCGGATGAGGCTTCTCTCTGCCTGGGTTCTTCTCCTCTCTTCTGGTGTCTCATGTTGTGGCAGACGTGCTGGTTTTCCACACATTGGACAATGTCCCCGTGCTTTTACCTTGCTAACAGATTCCCACCTTTGTACGAGTCCTGGGGAGACACTGGTCTACCTTAGAAATCAGTGGGAGATCCCGAGGGTGAGACCAGAAGAACTACAGCTTGATTTCTTACCTTCTGTCAGAGCGGGTACTGTGCATGAATTTGTTCGTTAAATCACAAGCCTCCAAAGGCCTTCTGAGGGATCACTTCCCTTTACCTTCAATTCATAGATAAGGAAACTGGAATTCAAAGAAGGGAGGAAAGTAGCCCAATGTGACACAATCCAGAAGCGGGACAACCAGATGCAAGCCTGTGCCGTCTCTCACTGCGGGTTGTTCTAGCACACAGCACATGCTGTCTCCAAGGCCCCACCAAGCCCATGGGAATGCTTCGTTCACCAAAAACAGCACCTAATTACCCGATGCACATGACCATCGGGACATACCAGTTCAGGAGAAAAAATATCCCTGCTGTGAACCTGCCAACCCAGCACTATGGGACAATCCGCGTGGGGATGGCGCTGGGCAGTGATGCCCTCTCCTTTTTTAGTGCTTCTAGCAGACGGTTGCCCCAACTTCTGCCCTCATGCCCTACCCACAAACAGTGAAGAAGACATACCAGGGGCACGCTACTGAAAGAAAGCATTGGTTTTCAGAAACAGACTAAAAAATAAGGGGGTCAATGGGAAGATGTGCTATTTTTTAAGGACTTAAAATTTGATGGAAAATGTCTGTTCTTATCATTGAGAGAGAAGATGTTCATGACCAAGGGTGAAGACCACTGGCCAGCTCACAGACGGCCTGTGAGGTGTGGACCTTCAGAAGGGCCTACACACTCCGAAGTGCCTTTGTTTGAACGTGTCTCCTTGTTACAGTAATGAGAAAGGTGTTGCCTTAATGAGCCATATAATGCAAATTTTAATGGCAAAATTAAATTTTGAATAAACACTAAGAAAAATCAAATATTAGAAATCCATTTCTTAAAAGCTTACAACAGTGACTTGTCAATGTGCGAGGTGAGCTTAAGTAAGATCATTTCAGATTATGTATGCAGGGCTGAACTATTTCAATCTAATTATGTTAAAATTGTGTTTTCATTAAAGCTTCTTCTTAATGCAAGAATGCTATTAAAATTATTTTCACTGACATTCGCCTAATAAGCTGGCTTAGAAATTGCATTTACATTTGACCAGGTAGTTGTTTTTAGAATTAGTGATGCCTCAGTGGGAACCACCCCACCTCCCATCCAGGGAGGGCTGCTGTGAGGATTAAGGGAGACTCTGCCAAAGAAGAAGCCGGTGCTCACAGCCTGACACACCCTGGGCACCTTTCAAGGCTGACGTATCATGACTGCCGTTCCTCAATATCTGTCTATAATTATACCTTCTGTGGCAACAAATATGCAAGTAAAAGGGGCAATTGTCAGGCTCCGAGTTTTGCAGCTATTTCTTAGCTATAGTCAGACATTTGCCAGCCACTGACCAATGCAGAGACAGGAGGTGGGAAGCACTTCCAGGATCCCATCCTACCCTGTGGGCTGATTTCCTGGAGTGTGTCTTAGTGTAGCCACTGAAATCCTCAACGATTAGTGAGAAGAGAGGGAGGGACAAGGAATGCTTAGATATTAGCAAGACAAGGGTCAATGACACTAGGATTGCAAGCTCTAGGTTCATAGCTGTACAACGACCTAAAAATAGTTATGAGAAATGACCCTTAGGACCAGGGCAGCAACGGTGCTTCCTCCACCTGCCGGACTCACAGGGCACAGGCATTACTCAGTGACTAACCCAATTCTTTATTTCACACGTACTTATTAAATGTTTACTATGGGCTAGAAGCCATTCCAGGTTCCGGAAATACTACAGTGGACAAGGAAAAACAAGACCCCTGCATCTTTACCCTCTAGGGGAAAAGCAGATAAAAAGCAGAAAATAAATTTCAGAGGGTGATGGTCTTCTCTGTCACAGTGAAAGTGTTCAGTTGTGTTCTGTGAAACACCCACTGGGTTCTAGACCCACCTTCCCAGGGAAGTTCACCAGGGAACTTAAGAGGGCAATCGCTCTTATAAGAAAAGAAAAGAGGAGGCTGGGTGCGGTGGCTCACACCTGTAATCCCAGCACTTTAGGAGGCCAAGGCAGGTGGATCACAAAATCGAGAGATCGAGACCATCCTGGCCAACATGGCGAAACTCCGTCCCTACTAAAAATACAGAAATTAGCCAGGCGTGGTGGCACGTGCCTGTAGTCCCAGCTACTTGTGAGGCTGAGGCAGAAGAATCGCTTGAACCCAGGAGACAGAGGTTGCAGTGAGCTGAGATCGAGCCACTGTACTCTAGCCTGGTGACAAAGCAAGACTCCCAACCCAAAAAAAAAAAAAAAAGAAAAAGAAAACAAAAGAGAAAACATGACATATAATGAGCAGCAATGCAGGGGCACAGTAGGCGAGCTGAGCCTGGGTGGCAGGAAGGTGACTCGGGCCGGGACCCAGAGCCAGAAGGAGCCCAGATTACCCACTAATTGCCAAGTCATCCCCACTCTCCTTGCTCCCAGGTCACTTCCCCCAACCCTCAGGATACAGGTGGAGGACACAAAGAGGAAAGGCTGGAATTAATCTTTCAACACAGGTTGGCATCATCAGATGAAGCCCAGAAGAAAAGGAGACAGAAGAGTGAGCACAGGGTGGGTGAAGAGTGGTCGGGAAAGACTCCAAGGAAGTTGTGAATAAGTGAAGAGATGCAAAGCCCCTTAGGGAAAATCATCCTTGATTATCAGACTTTCCTGATGGCATTCTTTATAGGCTACCTGAATGTCAGTCATACGACTTCATGACTGTGGCCGATTCTAAGGTGACCCCCAATTATTCCCACCTCCTGCTATTTATACCCTTACATAATTCTCTCGGCTCAGCGTAGGTGAGACTCATGTCTTGTTTCTAACTGGTAGATGGTCACTGTCAAGATTATATGCAATTGGAACATCCTTCTTGCTGCTCAACTCTCTGATTTGCTGACTTTGGTAAATTAGCAAGGGGTATGTTGGGGGTCATGTTGGGAGACCCATGTGAAAAGGAACTGAGATGGCCTCATCCAGCTAGGGACAGGTCCTCAATTCAACAGGAGGCAAGGAATTGAACTCTGCTGACAGCCTCCTGAGCCTCCCCTGGCTGAGCCTTGCAATGAGATCCCAGTCCCAGACAACACCTTTAATTCAGCTTGTTGTGGGTCCTAAGATAGAGACCCTACTAAGCTGTGCCAGGATTCCTCACCACAGAAATTGTGACATAAAAAAACATGTGTTTCAAGCCTCTGAGCTGTGGCAATTTGTTATACAGCAACAGAAAATGAATACGATGGCATTCACGAAGGTTGGCGTGGCAGCGAAGGCGTCTGGAGCAGCAGGAGGGCATCACTAAGAAGAAAGAGGGCTAGAGCCCAGGGAATTTCACGGAACGTAACGTAATACTTCTGATACAACGGGAAAGACCTGAGCACGGGAATACTAGGAATTAAAACTTCTCCCTCATGCTTAAGAGATTATCAGAGAGACTGAGGTGACCAGGTGGTAAACGAGAAATAGTGTGGATTAATTCAGGAAATGTAGAGTCATAGCCACAGATGGATTTTTTGCTTATTAAAAAAATAAAATAAGCTAGGTACAGTGGCTCATGCCTGTAATCCTAACACTTTGGGAAGCCGAGGTGGGCAGATCCCTTGAGGTCAGGAGTTCCAGACCAGTCTGGCCAACATGGTGAAACTCCATTTCTACTAAAAATACAAAAATTAGCCAGGCATGGTGGAGAATGCCAATAATCCCAGCTACTCTGAAGGCTGAGGCGGGAGAATAGCTTAAACCCGGGAGGTGGAAGTTGCAGTGAGCCGAGAGCACTACTGCGCTCCAGCCTGGGTCATGATAGATCGAGACTCCATTTAAAAAGCAAAAATTAAACAAGCCTGATTATAGTAAGATAATACGCAACTACGTTTTTTAAAAAAAAAAAAGTCATACAAAAGGGTATAAAATAAAGAGCAAATTCTTCCTCCTCTCCCCACAGATTCTCAGTTCCACACCTGAAAGACTGCCAGTTGGTATAATTTCTTCTCTATCCTCCCAGAAATTTTCTACATATATCTACGCATAGTGTGCCTTTGTATACAAAGAGGAATAAACTGTATTTGCCCTTTGCTTTTCTTCTGGCCCCTCAATGTGTACACATTCCAATTAGGCATCCTTTTTCATGGCTGCATAGAATTCCTTTGTATGAGTTTGCTTTATGTAAGTAGTCTCCTGCTGATCAGCATGCATCTGATGTTTTGAAACTTCTCGCAGGTGGGATCTATTCAAAGGATCCACAATTCAGAATAGAAGCTAGACATTAAGAATGAAGCCCTTGGTCAGGTGCGGTGGCTCAGGCCTGCAATCTCAATATTTTATGAGGCCAAAGATGAAGGGTCACTCAAGACCAGCAGTTTGAGACCAGCCTGGGCAACACAGCGAGATCCTGTCTCTGTGAAAAGAAAAACAATCAGCCTGTACTCCCAGCAACTCAGGAGGCTGAGGTGGGAGGATCGCTTGAGGCCAAGAGTGTGAGGCTGCAGCAAGCTATGATCACACCACTGCACTTCAGCCTGGGCAACAGAGTGATACTCCAGCTCAAAAAAAAACAAAAACAAAAAATTAAAGAATGAAACCCGTTGGGATAAAGGGAAAGAAGAAACAATTTCATTTCAGAGCATCTACTCCAGGGTAATGTGCCCAGCACCCCACAGGTGCTGATCTTGGCAGCCACCTCAAAAAGGCTCAGAAACTTCTTTCTGATCTCAAAATTGCTATACACTTCGGTTAGAGTAAGATGAGTGCCTTATTAAAGAAGCAATATGCATCAGGCACAATTAAAACATAAATTGAAGTACTCAATGAATGTCAGAAATGATCTGTATTCAAAATGTGCTTCTACAGAGTCTTCAGGAAAGAACTTAGGATTCTCAGGTGATCATCCTCCTACGTGTGGCCACACTGGAAGGTTCCAAGAGCCTAGACACTTTCCTTCTAGTTTTTCAAGCTGAAACTTCATCCAGTGAAAATTGCTCAACAAGGTCCTTCCATATAAACCAATAGATGTTATTTTTTTAAATTCACAGATTTATATAAAAAAGGAAATTCTTAATTCACATGTATTCAATTTCTGTTTTGACTGTTTTCAACAGCTTTTGAAGTAGCCTATGAGCTCACAAAGCCCTCAGCTCAGGGCAACACAAACACACAGCGAAAGCAAAGGGGCTACTCAGGTCTCTCCATCTCGGAGACACCGTGCCAAAGACTGGATTATTTTTTAAATCTATTTTTGCAGTGAAAGGAAGCCACAGGCATCTGAATACTGGCTCGCTAGCTTGACACCTAATTTCTGCCAGGGCATGAAGAGCTCCCTTCTGAAACTGCACCTCTGGAATTTGGGTTGGTTTAAAACGAGATTGGAGCATTTGGGTGGCTTTTGTTTTTGTTTCCCGGTTCTCCTTCAGGCTGGTATTTCTTGCCTCCAAAGGACACTATGTACTCACCACAGGGACTCCTGATTATCCCAAAACACAAATCCTGATTCATTTTTTAAAGACCCATGATTGAGGGCTCGTCTTGTATTTTTGTTTTCCCCCAGCAATAGTCTACCTGAGCCAACAAAATGAGTGTATTCATTTTATTTTTAAAAACCTCCTACAAATCTTCAGTGACTCTTTGAGTATAAAATATTCATACCTGGACTCCAAATTACAGTTGGGAGCATAACCACTCAACAAGTACTTTTAGTTCAGATTCATTTCAGATTCATACAAGCAGAAGAAGGAAGCTTGGGAAGCACAAAGTCTCCTTTGAAGGAAAGAAATCCTGAATGAAGAAACGGGGATATACCGCCATCTTAAACCAACCCGAACGCCCCTGCCGCAGTCGCAGAGCTATTTAGGGTGGAGGAGCGGGTTCTGGCAACTAGAGAAGGTGGCCACAGCATGGGGGCACCCGAATGGAGGAGCTGTTTGGGCAACAAGCCGATTTAGAGCATTAAGGTAAGTCAAGCAAACGTGACTGTGTTCCAGCTACATCAACTTTTATGGAAAATGTTCAGCATCTGTGGGAGCTGTTCTGAGAGTTTAGTCATGTCTACTGTGGACAGCTAGAAAAGTGATTTTACTATGAATTTGGATGCCAAAAACATATGACCTGGATATTCAAAACCCACTCTTTGATTTCCGTGAAGTGCTACCGGGCAGGTCTGGTTGCAAATCACTTTGCAAATGCAAATCCCATTCTCAAAAGTTTCAGGAGTTTTTCTTGTTGGTCATCCTCATAATGGCTGTAATCTTGGTGTAGATATTTTCAGAAGGAAAACAACGAAGAACACCTCCTGGACTTTTAGAACGGAGACATTCTGCTAATTGGAGAGGAGAGGTCTTATTTGACAATGGTTTGAAAGAAATTCTCCACCATTTATGAAGTCTCCTGGGCTATGAGGTCTTTGAAAGGTGCAAACATAGTAAAACACAGTTCTTTCTGCCAACAAGGTTAGACTTTGCTAACATTTTAGCCAACCGAGCGAAAGCCTTCCTGGGAAAGCCACACGTGGATACCTTTCAGGGATCACATAACCGGAAGCCCAGAGGTAGGGAAGCTTTTGAATGTGTTGATACTGAGGCCCAGTGAGAACGTCAAGCCCTCTGGTTTTGGCTTTTCTCGTCTTCTTTCTGTGTGGTCAGCGTCATGCAGGGTTCCAAATGGATCCCAGCAGCTCTCATGATTACAAGTTTCTTCCACCACCTTCAGGAAGGGAGAGCAGAGCTCACTTTTCAGAAGAGTCCTGCAGCTTTTTTTTCTAACACCTGCAGCCTGTGCGGCTTCCGTGGCATAGAGAGTTCACTCTTGAGTTTAGACCTGTGGCCAGGGGGTGAAGGTAAACCTATTAGCTCAGGTGTGGACCCAAGACACTTGCCAGAACCAGAGACTTCAGGCAGAGCCTTCTTCTTCGGCAGAAGTCTTCTTCTTTAGGGCTGGGCTAGAAAATGCTAACCAGGACATCCATCCATTCCAGGGCCCAGAGGAAGAACAGCAATTTGTAACCATCAAAATCTTCATCAAGAAATCAGAATTTCAGAGTAAGAAACACAGAAATCCAAGATAGCCAGGACAGCATGCTGGAGGCCCTGTTTGAACAGGCCAATATGAAATAGATGGATTCATCTCAAGGGGCTAGGACCAGGTAGACACCAGGTCCAAGGCCCTATCCCCGCCGGTCCTGGAGAGTCTTAGTTCTCATTCCTCATAAAGGGCATTCACCTCTCAAGAGCCACAAGATGGAAGCAAAATCTCTGTGCAGTGGAACTTCAGCCAGTGGGAGGACAAAATATTTGAGTGCAAATTCAGTTAACCCAGCACCATATCCATTTGTGCCAACGCCTGAGAGTAACCAGCATGACAATTGTCACTCCCTGTTCTAGCCCTTCCACTGACCCACTGATTTCCCACTAACAATTACACTCTGTCTCGATTCTCAAGCTCTACTACCTGGAACTGAGTTCTAATATAAATATGCTAATGATGCTCATTCAGCAGTACCAGTGAGGTTTGTCCCGGGCAGCCACAGAAAAGGCAGAGACCTTCAGCTTTTCACTTTCTCAAGAATGGCAGGTAGCAGCACCATGAAGGGCACCAAATTATGGGAAAGTATTTTATTTACCTATAAATAATAAAAAAAGGAAGCTGCCAGGTCCCAAGCACCCTCTCTTCTCTGGCTCCTGGATGCCTCCCATTCCGGCCCTCTTCTCAGTTGCCTTCAGTTTGTATTATATAAGTCCATCTATGTTCCTATTTCTAGTGCACCCTCACTCCACATTCCGCATGTTTCTAGGAGGTTAATCTACCACTTTAATCATGCAACTTTCCAGCTTTGAAAAATTCCATTACTCCTCAATCCCTGTTTAAAAAAAGGATCCAGGATTTTGGGCCTGGATTTCAAGGCCCAGCACAATCTGGCCAGTGCCTGACCTCGCTGACTGTCTCTCACCCTCCCCTTATTCTCTGCTCATGTTCCTGCCCTACTATCCAATCACTATTTCTGGAACATGTCTACCTGTCCGCTCCATGCTATTTCTCATGCATTCCTCCCAAATGGGATGTTCTTCTGTCTCTCCCATCCAAACCCAGCTTAAATGCTACTTTGCCGAGCTTCCCCTCTCAAAAGCAATTTGCATTCATGTGTTGGGTGAACTTACAGGTGTACATGTAAGGAGCAGAGCATGTGCACCACAGCTCATCCACAGAAGATCCCCAATAAATATTCACCAAATGGGTGAGCAAGGATTTACAGTTCTAAGTCATCCCTTATTAAATTACTGCTGAATTCATTGTTTCCTATAAAGGGAACGTTGGCATGTGTATCTAATAGACATATTTCTCTCCATATTCAATCGCTACGGCTGCCATAACAAAGTACCATAGACTTGGAGGCTCAAACAACAGAAATTTATTTTCTTACCATTCCGGAGGCCACAAGTCTGCCATCATCATGTCAGGAGGTTGCTTTCTCCCGAAGCCTCTCTCCTCGGCTTGCACACGGACATCTTACATGCTCTTCTCTCTGTGTGTGTCTGAATCCTAATATTAAATAGGGTACCTCCATTAAATGACCTCATTTAAATTTAATTACCTCTTTGAAGATTCTATCTATCTCCAAATGCAGTCACTTCTTGGTTACTGGGGGGTTAGGACTTTAATACATAAATTTTAAGTTGACACAATTTAGCACCTAACAGCATATATATCACTTACACAAAGCATATATACACATAAACACATATTTTCCATTTTTCACACTAAATGATAACAAGGTTGAATATACCAAAATAAAAAGTAAGAAATCTAGACAGTATATGGAAATATGTATAACACAATGTTCAATTTTAAAAGACAATAAATAAAATATCCGATTTACTGTCATTGGTATTAGTTAAAATACATAGTATAAAGCATATGAATTAAATAACTTAGTGTGGTAAGACTTAGTTTTATTTGTGTATTGATTAAATGGTACTACAGCAGGACTGACATTCTACACCACTGTTCCCATGTGCCAAGAACAAATGACTTCTTTATTTCCTATAATTGGACTCAGCTTTGAAGTTCCTCCCACCTTTTTCCCTCCGATGACTGGGGGAGGCTGTACAAGTCGGCTTGTGGAGAGAAACCGCCTCCTCTGTGTAAGCTGCATCTGTCAGCTCTTAGCCTGTCCAGAGGCCCCTTCTACCTCAGCTGTTTATCCTTCTTCTGCCTCTTCAAGGCGCCTCCAGGAAATGTATTAGGGGAGGCCTGGTCCCTCTACAGGGCTCCTGTATTTGTGACTCCCAGGTAAAGGGCATCTCCTCTCCCCTGGTCTAGACATTATCTTCTGGTGCCACTGCAGGGTGACAGTTCAGTCTGGTCCTTTGGGCAGCTGTGTGAGCTCCCTTTGCTGAAGTGTCTGTAGAGCATAGGCCTAGATCAGGACTGTGGGGGAAGGGTCCACATACATGGCCCTCTCTCACCTTGGGGGGGACTGAGGATCCGACCCACAGCAGGCACGATGATCTCATCCCTCAGTGACTGCACTCACCCCCGCAGCGCCCATAGTGATGCCCGGCTCCCTTCCTCATCATGGAGGAGGTGAGGAAAACTCAAAACACAGTGTCAAAACCCCACATCCCAATCCCATGCCCATCCTTGCTGTAGAGCTGCCGTGTTGGCGAGTCGGGGGGTCGTGCTGGGGAAGGAAACAGGAGCATGTGTGCAAGTGTCTCTGGAGTCTCAGAAAACACCTCCCAGATGTTCCCACACCCTCCCTCTTCCTGGGATCAGCCCTTAGGAAAGCTGGCCAGGGCCCCACCTCCTCCTCTCCCTCTCCCTCTGGCCCTCCCCTCAGAAATCAGGACATTGCTCCCGTCTGCTTCTTGTTGCGTGCGGTGCTTTCACGTGGCCTCTTGTAACCTCTCCTTGCCAAGGCTCATGGAAAACCTCTGGGGTCTGAGTCTATCAGTCCTCATTCGTGATACGTAAGGTAGTAAAATTTCTTTCTCTCTTTCTCCAAAACCTGATTTTAAAATTATTTATCTGCTGTGGACTCACAGCAAAGGGAAGAGAACCAAGCCTCAAAGTAGGTCAAAGCATTTTGTTCTTAGCCTTAGACTCTCAAAGAGGGGTCCTTGGAATAGGAGATTAGCATCGCCTGGGGGTTTGTAGGACATGCAGGCTCTCAGCTCTCCCTCCTCACTCCAGACCCTCTGAGTTAGAATGTGTAATAAGACCTCCGGGCGGCTCCTGGGCATGGATGCACTGATCTCGGAAAAGCTTCTCAACCTGTCCCTCATGGATTCACTTTCACCTTCATAGCGGATGAGTTGAAAGAGAATGTGACCGATGAGGTGACAAAGGCACCAGTTTAATATTTTCAATAATAAAACGTTGCTCTCCTATTCATCACCAACAGATGTGTACCTTTGCAAGAACCAAACCCCTGAGAAGAACCAAACCCTTTCCATGGCCCGAAAGGTTTGTGGGTTTTGAGATGAGTTCTGACACCTGTTCCATGATCACTTCCCTGTGTCCATGGCCCCCAAGCTGTGGGACAGCCAGAGCCTGGCAAAGCTCCTACCCTCCCCCAATCTCATGCCACCTTCACAGTCTCTGGGCAGCTGGATATGTTCACTCTATTTTTAAAAGTTAAGCTTCTGAGGCTCAGTAAAATTAACCAACTCACTCAGAGTTATCCAGCTCCCGAGAGACAGAGCTGGGTCAGAGCTGGCTCATTTGAGTCTAAGTCGAATGTCTTTTCCAAGCTGTTGAGAAGGAGGTGCCTAGAGTAAGCTTGTTCCTCTTTTTTAAGAAATAACGACTGAAAAAAAAGAAACACTTGCCTTGAGTCAGAACAATTGGCCTTCTGTGGAAATCAGGACTTGCTGTGGGAGAATATGATTGCCCTCTAAGATATCAATTTAAAATGTTAGAATTTCCCCTCATATAAAGCGACGATGCTGATGACATAACAGCTAGTTAAGCATCCAGTTTCACCCAGTTTCACCCGAGGAAACATTAATCACCTACGAAAGAAATACACCCTTGGCACCTTTTTCTTCTCCTGGAGCAGGCACCTGTGCAGCCAGGTGGGTGGGTGCTCGGGAGTTTCAAGGCAAGGCCTGTAGCTGCCATGGATGACATCTGCTTCATTATCCTCCCTAGGGGAGCTTCTCAGGCACCACACAGCCTGTGGTGTTAAGTCAGGCCGCTTCCAAATCAAGTGAAGAGCCATTCAGCTGCTCTACACCCTGCAATAGCCAACATACAGAGGAACCACACCGAGTGCTGGGTACTGGTTAATGTCTACAGCAGGCCCAGTCTGAGTCACCATGTACATTGCAGGCGTGATCTCCATGAGACCTGGAGAAGGAGAAACCACGATCTCATTTAAGAAAGATGAAGAAACTGAGGCTTAGGGAGGCTAAGTACCTGTTCAATGCTACTCAGCTCATAAGTGATGGAATCAGAGACTCGAATCAAGGTCTTGATTCTAAAGGTCATGTTCTTTTCCCACCACCATCCATCGATTTCTCTCTTCAACCAGTGAATACCGTAGGTTTAGACCACCTGTTAGGCTAAACGGGAAGTCTCAGGGAGGAGCAGTTACTAACAGAACCCTGAGGAAAAAGAATGCCTAGCAGGGGGCAGATAAGAGACCCCTGGGGATGGAGAGAGAAGCAGAGCTCCGGGACATCAAAGGCAGGGACTAACAGAGAAGGTCCTGCCCACGTGTTGACACAGTTGCAGGGGAAAGGTGGTGTTGATGAGTAAGACCAAGCTAAAGCCCAGCTGAGGCTTTTCCCAGCCCAGTCCCAGCTCCTTCTCACACAACCCTTTGAGAAACAGTGGTTTCAACGTGCAACACGGGTTTGCCTTCATCTTTTCTTGTCAAATTTTAGGTAAACCCAACCATAGCCCTCCCAGGTACTCGGGATACACTGCAGATTTAATAGAGACAGACCCTGGAACATTGTAATGTAGAATTTCTTACCAATATGGCGGCCAAACGTTGCCTTCCCAGTTCAGTTACCTTCACATTTTCTCACAAGAAAGTGTGATGACCCATGCAATTGCCGCCTTAAAATCAGGAAACTGGATCCCTCTGGCTTGGGGCTCCTAGGAAAGAGGGTGCTCTGTAATAAATTGTTTAAGGGAAGGAACCAACTTCATCGCCTATTTTTCAACACCTGTACACACCATCTACACCACACCAGTTGCTGCAGCCTGCAAGCCACTCAACCTCCCCTCTATTCCCCCAAGTCCAAGCAAGAGGGAGGCCTCCGCCCATGCGCCTTATGATATTGGCTGCTGCTGAACACTGCTGTCCATTCGACATCCCCAGAGAACGCAGACCCCGCCGCAGACATCAGTGGTGGAGATGAATAGCAATTTCTCCGTGAAGACCCTTGAGAATTCATTATGTGGGTTGTTCTGAACACTTCTTTAAACATGCAAATCCCTTCGGCACCACTGTGCTCATGATGGAATAGAATATGAATCACAAAGGCTCAGCTCTTGTTATGCTCAGATCATAAAGTCTGAAACATATCAGGTTTGTGTGTGGGTTTTTTTTCAACCAGAGGACATAGTTAAGGCTTTACCTACTCAGTGCTGTCCGAAAGAAGCTTAGGAATAGGAAAGTAGTCCCTCAGATGTTCTCTCTTTTTAAAATTAAAATGTTTAATGTCTAGAATATAACACTCAATTATAGAAAAGGCCATTGGGACAGTGATAAAAATACAGAGAGGGTGGAATCTCCAGCTAAAGTCTCAAGAGTCTTGTGATGGATTTAAGGTTCCATTAACCTCATGGGGATCTAATCAAAGGCTTTTCGTTAAAAGTAAATCCGAGACTCAGGAGTGAGAGTTCTTACAAGGACAGGAGAAATTCCACTGGTACTTTGTAGCAATGGTCCAGAAAACCGGATGACTCTTCTCACACATGTGGGATTATCACAGTCCTGGTATTTTGCAAAAAGTGCTTACGGTCAGATCAGAAGTGCTTCCTCTGTAGTCTATTTGAGCCCCCAGGTATAGTCCCCTTTCTGGCTTCCAGTGCTCAGGGAACAGCTAGATATCCAGCCTCTCTTTGAAGATTTTCCATGGTGGCAGTATCTTATCAGGAGTCCCCATTTGCTACAAGTGAATCACACACCAGGAAGCTCGAAGCCAGGCAATCATTTACCTTCTATTTAATAGGGAGCACAGTTCACCATTACTCAACACTCCAGCTGACTCTTTCACCACTGAGCGTTGGAAATGCATAGTTGCAGAAAGTTTCTCTTCAAACTGGGCATTTTCATCTGCCTTCCTTCAGGTAATTAAAGAAAAAGCCAGCCAGGCGCGGTGGCTCAAGCCTGTAATCCCAGCACTTTGGGAGGCCGAGGCGGGTGGATCACAAGGTCAAGAGATCAAGACCATCCTGGTCAACATGGTGAAACCTCGTCTCTACTAAAAATACAAACATTAGCTGGGCATGGTGGCGTGTGCCTGTAATCCCAGCTACCTGGGAGGCTGAGGCAGGAGAATTGCCTGAACCCAGGAGGCGGAGGTTGTGGTGAGCCAAGATCTCGCCATTGCACTCCAGCCTGGGTAACAAGAGCGAAACTGCATTTCAAAAAAAAAAAAAAGAAAAAGAAAAAGAAAAAGCCTTGGCTGGGCACAGTGGCTCACACCTACAATCTCAGCAGTTTGGGAGGCCAAGGCAGGCGGATCACCTGAGGTCAGGAGTTCGAGACCAGTCTGGCCATCACAGTGAAACTCCATCTGTACTAAAAATACAAAAATTAACTGAGCGTCATGGCGTGCCTATAATCCCAGCTACTTGCGGGGCTGAGGCGGAAAATCACTTGAACTCGGGAGGTGGAGATTGCAGTGAACCGAGATCGTGCTACTGCACTCCAGCCTGGGTGGCAGAG
This sequence comes from Leontopithecus rosalia, assembly GCA_028533165.1. Lineage (NCBI taxonomy): Eukaryota > Metazoa > Chordata > Mammalia > Primates > Cebidae > Leontopithecus > Leontopithecus rosalia. The sequence continues at coordinate 147,647,912 of CM052652.1, read as the reverse complement.
AAAAACTCCGTCTCAAAAAAAATAAAAATAAAAAGCCTTGGGCTCAGTGAGCATCAGAGGGAGGAAGGAGGGTGTTTCATTGCTTCATCCGGCATTCAGCTGCTGACCCGCCAGGTGACATTGACCTCGCTGTTCCTAAATGTTATCCCTAAAAAATAGGTCAGTAACATTTCTGAATGCTGTGATATCTTTCCTATACCTCATTGAATAGGTCCAGAGGTAGTTGGCAGAATATTGCTTTTGGTAAATGCAGATGACTCACCATCCATGATTCTGAAGATTCAGATTTGGAAGGTTGCTTCTATCCTAAAGGAGTTGAAGGGGCCTGTGGCCTCTCCACACGTGGGAATGCAGTTTGGGGGTTCAGGGAATGTGATTAATGTTATATGTCTACTTGTCTCTCCCTTCAGCCATTCTTAAAGATATTACTTGACAATTAAATCAAAGTCACATTTAAACCTTACAACAATTAAAAGTCAGGTATCATTATCCTTGTTTGATGACTAAGAGCTGAAGCTCTGTGTGGATGAGGCCTCTAAGGTCTTGTCGTCAAGAAATGGAGACAGTACGGCTTAGATGACAGCCGAGCCCCGAGTATATCCCCCATGCCCACCTTCCACCTGCCAGCATCTGTGCCTTTGTGCTTCAGGGTAATTTCTAGCAGCAGAACTGTATCCTACCCACAAAGGACTGGAAGTGCTGGAGAATTAAAACCCCTGAGTAGCCACTGTCAGTCAGTGACTGATAGGAGTTGATGCATTAATACCTCAGCTACCCAGCCCTTGTGAGTGACAGCTCTGAGGCACGTGTTCTACTCTGGCTCCCAGAGGTGCCAGCAGAGGTATGAGCACCAGTGCCCATGTGTCACTCTCGGCCTGGCAAACTCTCTCTTCTCTTCCAGTGTTTGGCTAAAATATCAGCCCCTCAGACAAGAAGCATCCCCTCTTCCAGCCGTGTGGTGAGCCCCAGACCTAGTTCTCAGAGTAGTAACCTTCCTGATGGCGGGCACCTGGCTGGCTGCCTTCCCTTCCCTCTCTCACCTCTTCACTCCCCTTCCAGCATGTCCTGGCTAAATATCCTGCTTGCACTCAAATCTCTGCATCAGGGTGGATTTCTATGGGATCCAAAACTAAGACCCAGAACTTTTGAGCCCAGGTCTTGTGTTTTCATTTTACCTGATACTTTCTGATCTGTGTGGGTTTGGAGTTTTCTGCAGAGGCCATCAGAGGCCTGATCTACCAGAGAGGTAGATCTCTCCTTCCAGAGCTGAGCTGTCTCCACTGTGTGTGGAAACTGGGGAGGATATTCCCACACCCATCCTCTCCAGCGGAGTTACTGCTACAGCCTCCTGAGCAGTTGCCTAAGCTGGGCTCCCAAAAGGCGCTCTCTCCATTGGAGTTTGGCGTGTGGTGTCTTAATAGTTAATGGGATCATTTGGCAGGGGCTGAGGCAATGGAAAGAAGGCAGGAGTGAGCACATGGAGAATCTGTCCCCAGGGCAGCCTTGGCCAACCGTGTGGTGAGCCCCAGAGCTAGCATAGTTCTCAGAGTTGTCTGAGATTGGCTGAGGTGGCCAGGCCCTTGTAGACTCTCATCCAGCAGGACTGGATTTGAGCCACCCCAGAAAAGACCACGACCTCAAAGGAAGGGCTCTGTGCAGCTGTGTTGACCCCTGAAAGGGCTGATAGCTGAAGGCAGCTTGCGGTCTGCACTCCCAGCAGCAGACCAAGACCAGTGTCACCTCGGTGTCCACTGAGTAGAGTGACGGTTTCAGTCTCACTTGACTGAGAGAGGGGCTGTTGCAAACTCATCCAGGGCATTTCTCTCCTCAGAACACTCTGTGACGCTTCATTCCTGAGAGAAGAGGCCGAACTCTCTAGCCTGAATGCTCCTCAGACCACCTCTCTCTAGTCTCCCAGCTGCTCTTGCTCCCTTCCCAGGAAGCTCCTGCCCTAACACCCACTGCCCAGTTGCTCCCCTGTCTGTGCTGGCACTCACCCCGGCCACCCCCAACTCCAGGAGCCCTGTGTTCCTCTCGGCCTGGCAAACTCTTTCTTCTCTTCCAGTGTTCAGCTTAACTATCAGGCCCTCAGGCAAGAAGCAAGCCCCCCATTCCAGCCAAGGAAGACTGAATTGCTATTATCTCAGGAGCGCAGCCCTGCTGCCGCAGTGATGAATTTGGTTGAGTTTATACCTATTTCTGATCTACTCCCAGCCATGTGAACTCCTGGAGGACATTCATGGTGCCCCATAAGCTGTGATGTGAGCTCATGGGGCATACTAGGGATTTGCTGTTTGTCAAATGAATATTGGCTGAGCTTCTCTGGGAAACAAATGTGCCTTTAAATGAGAGCCAAGTCCACAATTAGGCCACACCTCTGTTGCAACTGTGTTTGGAATTAGAAAGGAGAGGGACATCTCCTTTGGGGCTTTCAGAAAGCTTCTGTACCTGCAAGCTCTTCATCAGAGACTGCCCTTGGGGGCCCAGAGCCACCTGGTATACACTCCAAGACACCTCCATGTGCCTGGGATATGTGAGACCCCCTGCCCCCAGGAGGGCCCTTAAACCAATGATGGGTGCAGCTCTGAGCCTCACTCACACACCAGAGTCCCCTTCAGGACCCGTCTGAAGCTCCTCTCTGCCTGGCATGGCCTGAGATGGCCCACACTGGGCTTCCCTGCCTTCCGCACTCCCTTACATGGTAATTCTCATGCACAGGAGTCCTCTCCTCAGGCTCTGCTTCTGGGAAACTCACCTGAGACACCAATAGTAATAGACTGGCTAAAGAACTATGGGATATACACACTGCACTGCAGTTAGAAAGAAGAGGTCATTCTATACATGTGAACTTGGGAAGACCTCAGTCATGCTTTTGTGTGGAAAAGCAAGTTGAACTCTGAAAGGTGAACTAAAGTACCATTTAAGGAAAAGAAAATACTCAGTAATGGTATTGGAAAGTTAAGAAGTGCATTCGCCTTCTCAACACCTGCCCCTGTGCTCCCGCCCTGGGCTCTGCACCCCCTGTGCTGTGATCAGCCTGTCTTCTGGGTTTCTCAGCAGTGAGCAAACCAGCTACTGATCATGGGGACCTCTGCTCCCACTCAATTAACCAAGTCCCGTGGAAAAGGGAGGAATAGATTTTATGAACTATGTAGCTATGTTGGTGAACTTAAAGAGCCTGACTTTCTTGGTTACCTGCAATGAATCTAAGCGGCATTTTTTTAGCTAATGGGTGAAACTTGACAATGGTTCCCACCCCCAACCCAGGCTGGTCTGAAGCAGCAGGAATGGAAGAGGGGTGTCAGACTGGCTCTGGCAACTGAGGATCCTTCTAGAAAGATGGATGAAGGAAGCTTCGTCCGGATTCCGGTCATCCAGAGAACATCAGTTGGAAGAGACTATTATTAAAGGAACAGAAGGGGAAATCAGAAAGGAAAATGGTGAACAGCATATTACTAGGGAGGGTAAAGGGAAAGTTGCAAAAACATTTGGAAACTGATGCTTCTAGGACAAGAGACCTCAGGAAGAGGGCAGGGAAAAAAATGAAGGCAGTATTAGCATGTGGTAAAGAGTTTAGAAAAAATGGGAAATACGGAAAAATTGGAAGTTATTAACAGCAGTAAAAATGAAATGCTGCCTTAAGCCTTCAAACAACAGGAAAGCCACGGAATTGAAGACAAGGTGTGGCCCTTGGCTAGAGAGAGTCAGAAGTGAGCGGAACACATTTGCTAATTGTGGAGCTCAGGCTCAGCACAGCTATTACATCACGTAGAGAGATGACAAACAATCTTCTCGAATGTGTGGTGTCATTTTTTGCAAATGTGTTTTTTTTTAAAGAGGATTGTTTTAAGTAAGAGTTGAGAGGACAAATTATAAAACATAGTATAATGCATCTCTCTGTGTTAAACGTTGAGATCTTTCTCAGGAATAATGCTGAGAAGCTACAAATGATGCAGGAGAGGAAAAAAAATTGATTAAATGTTCTCAATATGCCTGATGCTAGTCTAAGCCATCACCATGATCCTCCACTTATGTCATTCTTACCTAGTCTGAAGAGGTGGCTTCTGCTATTACTCCCCCTTTCCAAATGAGAAATCTAAAGCTTCCATGCAAGGAGAGCTAATGGGCCTTCAGCCCCCAGTATAGACGGTCTCTCAGGCTTTCTGGATGAGAACCCACCATAAGGAATGCATTTTCCCCTGATGCAGTTACACACACGTTTACACAGAAACAGGTTTTCCAAGACTCTGTTTACTATGTGAGATGCATTGAGAACTTCTATTCCATTCTTTCCTTTTCGAATACTTGTAATGAAGTAAATTGCTGTCACACACATTAATGGGTCACCAACAGAAGTTTGAAAAACTTCCATCTAAGATTTGTTGTTATCTGATTTTATCCCTTCAAAACCAATGCTCAAAGGTAAACTGTGGGTTCTTAAGTACAAGTAACATAGAATGTGTGCTCTATTCTCCCATCCACCCATCCATCCACTCACACATCTACCCAACCATCCATCCACTCATTCATGTACCCAACCGTCCATCCACTCATACATGTACCCAACCATCCATCCATCCATTCAACATCCACCCATCCATCCACTCACACATCTCCCCAACCATCCATCCACTCACACATCTACCCAACCATCCATCCATCCATTCAACATCCACCCATCCATCCACTCACACATCTACCCAACCATCCATCCACTCATTCATCTCCCCAACCATCCATCCACTCATACATCTACCCAACCATCCATCCATCCGTTCAATATCCACCCATCCATCCATTCACATATCTACCCAACCATCCATCCATCCGTTCAATAACCACCCATCCATCCACTCACACATCTACCCAACCATCCATCCATCCATTCAAT
>CM052652.1:147621063-147642521 GCA_028533165.1 Leontopithecus rosalia | reverse complement strand
GATGTTGGTATTGGAGGTCTCACCCAGCATAAAAAATGAAAGTGAAACCACATATGCCCAAAGTGTGCTCACATTTCTTGCTTCTGAATTTGTTGTGAGCCCTGCTAACCAAGACCACAGGCTGTTTAAAATTACACCGCTCGCCTTATTTAATTTTTTCTGCAGTCATAAATATTAATTAAGTGAAGCCACATAGAGCCTGCATTTCAATCCTTTCACTTCCTGAGGACCATAAGCAATTAAGAGCCACAGCAATTTAAGTACTAGCTGGTTCTTTAGGTCTGCCCCCTGACATCCACTTTTTTTTTTAATTAAGTCAGATTTATTAAATTGTAGTGGTTTCTTTTTCCTACCTGACTTTTACTGGACTGTGAGTGTTCAGAATTTAATTTATCTTTTTATAAATAGGAACTATTTTCCTGCAGAGAAGGGGCCTGCTCATTTTCTCTAAAAGATGATGCAGGAAAGCATGTGTTTTGATTAACAAGAACCAGGAATATTTCTGTGCAGCATGTCAGTGAGCTGGTGGCCGAGACCTCACTTCTCAGTGTTTGTTTAGAATTCTTTTATCTCAAAAATGAAAGATATTACAGTACAATGTAAGGAAGGTATAAAGTGAAACGTGGAAATCCTCCCCCAATCCTCCTAAGTCCCACGTTCTAGGTGTATTCGTAGGAGTAGTTTGATGCATAAACTTTAAATCTTTTCCATGCAGTGAGAGTAAGGGTTTATTCTTATAAAAATTAAATCAAATTACTCATATCCTGCAACTATTCAGCTCTTCATTATAAAATCATCATACTTTTATATTATTTCATAGAGATATAGCTGCTTATATCACTAGACGATACTCTGTAATAAAGTTGGGTTATTGTTTATTTAACTGTATTTCACTAGCATTAAGATCTTGAGTATGTTGTAGATAAACTACACACACACACACAAAACACACACACATATATTCATACACACATGTACAAATGCACACTATTCCAGTAACCTGGAAACGTTACCTCTGAGTATTTCTTTTCTCCAGGTTTCTGGCAACTTCTTCATCTCGCTAAAGGAATGCCTTTTGGGAAAAGAAGAGAAAATTATCAAATGAAAACAGGCCAAGATTTGGGTCAGAGGGCCTAGGTTGTGATCAGAAGGTTTGGGTGAGGCATCAGTGTCTCTCACCCCAGTCTTCCCAGAAACAAAATAAGCTCCTTCATGTAAAAGGCCTGCATGAATCACCAAGTCTGAAGAAAATATTAGCCCCTCACCTGACAGCTCTTTATTCTTTAAAAGCTCAGTTATCTGACAGAGCGGTAGGTAGAGGAAACTTTTGGGTAATGTACATGAGGAAAGAATTCTGTATTTCTAAATAATATGTTAAGAGGGAGAAAAAAAGAGAAAACCGGGGAGTAGACACAAAGCAGTCTCTTTCCATTTTCTACCTAACTATAATGGTGAGAGCAGGTGTCAGGGCAGAGCCCCCACCCCGACGGACCCTGACTCCTGCTCCTCAACATTAGCATCTACTTAGCACTTTATTTTGAAGAATTAGAAGAATGAATTTGCCAGATTTCACACTTTAAGGGCACATCTAAACTCCCAAACTTTTGAAAAGTGTAGACTTATTCATGCAGACTCCTCCAGAGAATATCACATGTCACTTACATCGTAATTTTTCATATAACACAGTACAATTCATCCATAGGCAGCATCACATAGTCCAACCTTCTAGACTCACGGAGGCAGCCTATGGGGTGACTCGGTAGCCAGGTGTGAAAAAGACAGCTGAAAATAAGTTGTGTTTTATATCCAGTTCCATCCAGGAATCTCAATGTAGCTTAATATAATTTTTTACCAGTTTTATTATTCCCAATCCACATTGCCTTACAGCACACATTGATTAATTCTTGGTTAAATTTTTTAGTGTTTCTACATTAATTATTTATGTGCCTCTATAAATATGGTAGAAATTTTTTTAATTTGCCCACAGAAAGAAGTAGTTTCCCTATCTTTTAGAAGTTCATATGTGAAAGAGAGGAACCTTTCCAGAATGAACCCTTCATTTAAATTCCCTCAAAGGGAAAAATTATCTTATCACTAATTATGAATGTATATTGTGAATTAAATAAGCATTAAGGGAATAGCCTAATTTCAAAAATTCTTCCCATCTTTGAGACTCAAATTTTAATTTCTGAGCATTTTCTGTTATATACCTTGGAAAAAAATTGAGTGGTCCACTAAGGAGAACAGTTGTATTTCTTAACAAAGGGGTTAATTGTGATGTCTCTGCATTCAGTTTTCCTTTTTCCTAATAATGTTATTTTCTCATGCATTGATAGGGAGAACCAACTCAATGTCAGTCCAAATTCTGTAGAAGAAAAGTCCCATTCCCAGCTGCCATCACCAGAGACTCAGGTCTTTTCCAGGAGGACCTTGAAAACCTCATTTGAAACTCAATAAGCAGGAATTTCTTCCTCACTTTCCCTTCTTTTTATCTTTCTATTTTGTTTCTTAAGTGCATATTGGGATCAAGGAAGAGGTTCAGGGGATGTTTGGGAGAGGTCAGTCCTATCCCTTTTTTCTTTTGACTGGGAAGCCCTGCATAGCCTTCAGGGCCAGCCCAGCCCCAGAGGTGGGCAACAGGGCACAATCAGTCTGCGTTCTCTGGGGCCTCTTCCTTAAGGAAAACATTTAAAAGAGTCTTGGTAAGTGTTTGCTATGCAGTGAGGTTGCAGCTGACAGTACTCAGTATGGCTTTTTTATATACTTGAAAAATGACTGTTTCCACATTGCAAACTGATAATTGCCACGGATCCCCTTCCCTACCCAGGCAACCAGGGAGGTCCCTGTCTCCGGAAAACACAGCCTAGGAGGGGGAGTGTGGGGTGAGCTAACAATGCACAGTAGGGGGCATGGGGGGTGGGCAGCCCTGCTTTGTCGGAGGAACATTACACTGCTTGGGCTGCACAGACAAGCTCTGACTTCTGCGGGCTGGTGACCATGAACTGTGGCTGCCCGTTGTGGCTGTGGAGGCTGAGAGGAGAGGGACGTACATGCACTAGGGAACCCGCAGAAGTTGAAAAGGAACCTGCACTTCTCATTTTATCAAGTCACATATCACCGCCCAGCTAGGGATAGGCTACAGGATCCAGGAGAAAAACAGGTCTTTAAAGCTGTGCCATTCCACCTGCGGTCCGTGGACCACTGACAGCATCAGCATCCCTTGGAAGCTTGATAGCAATGCAAAACCTCAAGGCCCTCCCTGAACCTGCGGAATCAGCATCTGTATTTTAACAATATGGCCAGGGGATTCCTACGCACAAAGAGTGTGAGGGGCAAGTGTGAGGGGCCATCACTGGCCTGGTTAAGTCACCCAGTCCCAGTGGGTCACTGTAGCTGTCATAGGGTACCCCCTCTTCCAAGCTCTCCTTTTGCAGAGAGCTCCACAATCCTTCCTCTGGAATTACTTTTGGAAGCAAAATTAACAAAGAGCTGAATAATACAGAAGAGTGTATTACAGAACTTTAGGAGCTATGTGCAAGCCAGGACGAGGTGCCAAGCAGCAGCCGCCACGTGCAGCTTCACCTCTTGCCGCCTTCATCCTTCTTCCTCCTGGAAGCCAGAACCCCCAGTATCCTTTTGGTGGGAAACTAACATTGCAGAGGAACTGTCAATGGCGACAGGGCAGAATTGGGCTACCGCAGGGTTACTTGTCTACCTACAGCTGAACCTCGGTTTTTCTATTGACTCTGGGTCAAAACAGCACCTCACCTTGGGTTTTAGTCCATCTCTGCCAGCAGCTAGACTATTTTAGAAAGGTGAAATGCATAATTTTCCCTTTCGAATAGAATTTTAGCACATGAAAATTCCAGGGTTATGATTGGAAGAAGAATTGAAAGTAAAGAGGCTGGGACCTGTGGCAGAAAAAGGGAAAAAAGGAGGAAGTAAAAGAGGAAAACAGACATTCTCTAGAAGCCTATGGCTTTCCCTATTTGTCCACCATCTGGAATACAGTAAGTGCTCATTAAATATTTGCTGAATGAATCCAAAACATATAAACTCCCCATCCTTGTCATTGCTTAATATTAGAGCAAGTTATATATAGATACAGCTCTTTTGTGTTGATTCAGAGCCTGTGTATCATTAGTCGCGGAAATGTGAAGCAAATGACTGCTCCCTAAGCATCAACCAGGAAACCCAGGACTTACGCTTCTTTCTGATCTCCATGTGTCTCATATGCTTCATTGTTTCATATTTAATGAAAGCACATTTGTTTATCCAACTAAGTCAGCAGCAGCTTATAGACCTAATGGCCTCCCTTCTAAATTACCTGCCTGTGTAACACAGGGTTCCTAAGAAAGAATGCTTGGGGCTGGTTCCTCCAGGTAGTCTGTGACTGACGCTCCTTGATTTCTGTCCTTCATAAAGCTTACTGCTTGCCTGTTTGGCAGAAATAACTGAGATTTCTCCCAAGAATAACATTCAAATGTATGAAATAGCTCCCAGGGCCACAGCTGCAGATGCATCCAATTCAAGCATCCCTCAAAGAGCAGTTTATTCTCACTCATGTTGACATGTTATTATTGCTACTAAAAGTTGTCATTTTTAATTTTTATCTTTCAATTATTTTAATTACCTGCTATAATAGTTCCACATGCCAGAAATGTGCTAAAAACACAATAATGGTGAACAGGGTGTCAAGTATATACCAGAAATATTTGTCAAGCCGTGGCCCGGAGTGGGCAGAGCACTGGCTTTCTTCGCAGACCTATACACCCAGATGGGAGTGGAATTCGCAATTGCGCAATCCATCCACTGAAAATTTCCATAAAGATGGGCAATCCATAACTGAAACCCAACCTTCTGCACGATGGTCAAATTCTACATGCATAAAGCAGGAGATCTGTGCGCCAGATCCATCTCAACGTCACCCCAGCCAGAGGACAGAGTCCATCTCCTTTCCCTAAACAATGCGTAACGACCACTCTAAGTCTATACCTGTGATTCACAGGAATGTTTCTTCTCTTCCTCTCTCAACGGAGGGACGATCACAGTTCATCCCCTGATACCGGTAGGACAAAATAAGACACATTTGTTTTCGGAACTCAAACCAGTCTGTCGTCCGTTTGGATGGTGGCTTCTCTGATCTTTCAAGGATAGAACTGAATGGATATTTGCACAAGTTATTTTGCCAAAGTTTCCTTAACATCAGATCCAACATCCTTATTATATATTTCACTATAAGATAGTAAAAGAAAATGTAATAATAAAATAATGATATAAAATGATACAACACATACTGCAAAAAACAGAGACTGAAGATATAATTCCAACCACCCACACATAATCAAGGTTACGAACATTTTATTTTGTCGTTTAAAAAATGTGTGTTTCATCTTTTCCTGTAGATCTTGCCGGTGGAGAGCTAGATTACACACAGGTACACAGAGTATTCAACCTAAAATGCGGCGCCCTGCCTCCCCCTTTAGCAGCATTTTCCTGAACTTTTGCTGAAGACTGCAACTTGCTGAATCTTTATTATTTTACACAAATGACCTCTGATAATGTGTTCAATTGCCCTCTCCATAAACAACTGGTGTTTTGACCATGCAACAACTATGAAAGCCAACACAAGTGTTCGAAGGTGTGCTCAGTACCAGCTAGACAAATTTTGATGATGTGATTTTATAATACATTTCAGAAATAACAGCCCACCCACAGAAAGTTATTTAACTTTGATACATGTTATGCCTTTTCTTCACTGAGACTTGAGAGTCATCCAGAGAATGAATAAGGGGTGTTTGAACATTTGATATTTTGCCAATTAAAAAGCTTATAAGAAAGTAAAAATGTATATTTTTCCAAGACTCTGTTGTCACTTTTCCATCCCCTCTGCCTTCATCTCACCTACATATCTGGCTTATGTTGCCCTACATTCCTCCGAGAACTTGGAGCAAGGCTTTGCCTGGGTACTTATTCTCTGAAAGATTTTAGGAATCAGAATATTGATCAGTCCAATGGGGCTTTTATTGCTTTTCTCCTCAGGTATTTCACGAGTTCTCAGGAAAATTGAGTTCTGTCCAGTGATGCCCCTTCTGTCCTGGTTAGTTTCAGGTGACAAAGAGAGTTCTAGGGAGGAGTTTTGCTAGGGGAAAGCAGGATTGTTTCAGCAGGATGAAGGCTTAGAAAATATGGATGGCCTTGGCCTTTTCTTCGCAGGGAGAGCAGAGGAGGCCTGGATTTGAACCCGAGTCTTATGAGTTTGCCACTGAGGCAACGTCCAGAGTAAAAATAGCGTGCTAACCCCAAGCACAGGCCTCAGTTATAAAGCAGTTTTACTGTAGAAGCCGGAGGTGACCTAAGAAAACGGAAAGGAGAGGGCGTCGTAGGTCTCAGCCCTATGTGAGGGTAGACTAAAGAGGGATCGGGCGAGACATCTACAGCCCGAGTTCCCCGCGAAGTTTTTCCAGGAGAGAAACTCCGGGAGCAATTTTCAGCATTCAAGCCTGAGCCAGAACTCTGGATAACCCTAGAAATGGGAGCTCAGGGAAGCAGCAGCTCCGAAGACCGCTGAGCTGGAAGGGAACGCGAACCCCAGCCTGCCGGAACGCTCCTGCTTCCCTCGCAGCCCGTCGGTGTCCGGCTCCCGGCTGCGTAAAGCGAACCGCCCAGGCCGCTCGCCTCCCCTAAAGGGGGGCGCGCAGGGAGGGTGCGGGAGCCGCTGCTCCGAGGCTCCAGGCGGCGTCACCCAGCCCGACCCTACCGGAGCTCCCTCCCACCTCACCAGGGTGCAGGAAGCCGGTTAGGGTTTGCGCAGAACTTAGGGGTTGGGGCTCCGAAAAGGCCGAGGACCCCCTCCCCCGGAGGCGTTTTCGGAGCGCCTGGGGGCGGCGGGAGAAGGTGCTGGGGTGCTGGAGGGGCAGGGCCGGGAGCGCGGGGGTAAATGAGGACTCGCGTCGGTCCCCGGGCCTCGCGGCCGACAGGGGGCACCCTGTCACTGCGGAAGCCCCCGCCGAGCGCTCTCCAGTGTCCCCGGCCCCGGCCACCAACAGGGCTGGGGTGGAGGTAGGGGCTTGCAAAGTTCCCTGCTTGGGAGGGTAGCGCCCCATCCTCCCGCGGCCCTCCGGCTCGCTCCTGAAATAATTCATGGTACCAAATTTTCAACCAGGAGCAACAGTAGAAGGAGCAACAACAGAAGGGAGTGGGCACGCACGTGAGTTCACACTCACAGCACACACAGACTAGGTTAACCATAACATTATTTTGAGTTTTGAGTTTTGGGGTGTGTGTGTGTGTGTGTGTCTGCCCTGGCCTGCGGAGAAAGCTTTGAAAAACTGCTCATTCTTTGAGCTCCAATGCGTACTCCTTTCCCCCACCCTCGGTGGGGCACTGAAGTTGCTCCCATTCACAGGCTAGGTGGGTGGGACCCAGTGGGAAATGGATCTGGCCCCTCTGACTCCGCTGTGCACACCTCCACGTTCACTACGTGGCCCTACACACCATCACGCCCCTTCCCTGGCGCACCGGGTTGGCCTGCCCCTCGTGGGACTTTTCGGCACTCTGGGGTCCGAAGGGCATGGCTTCCGCGTAGATGCAGACCCAGACTTTGGGGTAGAATCCCGCCCTGACACGCAGCTGATGAGTGTCCTCTCTATGAATTGTCCGAATCATCTTCATTTCAGCAGCAAGGCGTCTGCCCCTTGGGTCCCAAAACAGTGCAGACCTGACAGGCCTGGGGTTGGGGAGGCGGTTCCCCTGTGCCTACTGCTCCCTCCTCGCTTGGCTTCCAGCCTCACACTGGATCCTCAATGCGAAGCTCCGTGTCTGCCATCTCGCTTGTCTTCTGCAGCCATCGCCCCCAATTTTGGACAGGTGGGCTGGATGCCCCCCAGTTCCTATGTTTTCTCTGTCTCTGAGTGGGTGGGTACAGGGCTGGATCCCCAGGGTCCAGCCAGGTTTTTAGAACCAAGAAGAGCCTCCACATCCAAACACCTGCAATATTCCCCTACTCCAAATCTCGGCTCACCGAGGTCTTGGTGGCTAACACAGTATAGAAGACGATTTTTGAACCCAGTGGAAATAAAAGGATACAATGACTGGAGTTTCTAATTTCTATATCTGAAAGGCAGAGAGGACAGAGACCCTCTTAAAGTCAACTCCATATGCCCCATCATTGATTCCTGGATTTTTCTCTCCTCGCCCCTCCCTCCCCACCTCTTGCCCTGTTTGTTTTAGTTACGAAATGCTGTGGGCACCTCGGTTGTGACTGAAAAGTAACCTTGAAACACGCCGGCCTGAATGTCAGAGACAAATCTCAGCCTCCCAATCGTCGGCCGCGGCTAGAGGGGTTGCGTGCGCCAGGAGCCAGCCTCCCCGCTGAGGGTCGCAGGAGGCTGGGCTCGTAGGAAGCGGAGAGCCGAGGCTGCGGGACCGTGCGCCCGGCGCGTTTCCCCGGGCCGCTCAGGGTCTGAACTGTAACAGGGAGGGCCCTCGCAGGAGCAGCGGCGGGCGAGTTGAAGGTGTGTACACTAAACACGACAGCGCTTTGCAGATTGGCTCCGTCATCCGCCTGTTGTTTTGACAGGGAATGAGCGCTGAGAACCAAGAAACCCGGCATAAATAAAACCGGCTTTCCTAGGGTTCTGCCGGGCAGGGAGGCTGGACCGGCCCTCGGACAGGCGCACCGAGCGCCCCGCTCCATGGGATGGGGCGGGGGCTGGAGCCCGGAGCCGCCCCCGAGGGTGGTCTCCTCCCAGGTCCCTCCTTCCTCAGGGGACTCGCCGCGTACCCGGGAGGAAAGGGGGCTAGACCAGGGATCCCGCGTGCCGGATCGCCCGCCTGGCCCGCTCGCCAGGCCCGCCCAGGAGTGCCGGGCGCCGCGGTAGCGGGGCGGGCGGCAGGCGCGGAGGGGCAGGTGCGGGGCGCCCGCGGCAGCTCCCTCTCACCTAGGTGTGAGCTGATTATTCAAATGGGCTGCCCCGGGTCTGGGGATTGGAGGCCCGCGCCAGCGCGCCGCGCTATATCACCAGCCGCCCACGTCACTGCGGCACTTGTCCGCTCCGCGGTCCACACCTCCTCCTCCTCCTCCTCCACCACCTCCTCCTCCTCCTCCTCCTTCTCCTCCTCCTCCACCTCCTCCTTCTCCCTCCTCCTCCTCATACCCCCCCACCAGCCCCCGCGCCGCGCGCTTCCCGCCGCCTCGGGGCAGCTCGGCACTGCCAACCTCAGCCGCCACCCGGCAGCCCTTGAGCGCGGCGGCGGCGGAGGGCGCTCCCTACCGCGGGGCGCTGGCCGGGGCCTCCTCCGATTCTCGCCGCCCCCCCTCCCTCCCACTTCCAACTACCGTCTCCGACCGGCCCTGGGAGAGAGAGGGAGTGGAGCCCAGGGAGAGGGAGTGCGAGAGAGGGAGGGAGGAGGGGACGGTGCCTCGGCTGACTTTTTTTAAAAGAGGGTGGGGGTGGGGGTGATTGCTGGTCGTTTGTTGTGGCTGTTAAATTTTAAACTGCCATGCACTCGGCTTCCAGTATGCTGGGAGCGGTGAAGATGGAAGGGCACGAGCCGTCCGACTGGAGCAGCTACTATGCCGAGCCCGAGGTAAGCGCTCGCCTTTTCCAGGGGGAAGTGGCGCTCGCTCCTTCCCCAACCTCAGGACGGCTTCCCTCGCTGGCACCCCCCTCCCCACCCCAGCCTTTCTGGGCAGCCGCCTTTTCCGCCCTCCTTCGACTCAAATGGGTCTCTTTTTTATACGACACACTGTTAGCCTTGAGATAATATTAACTTTGTGATCAAATATTGACTTGCGGCGCCTCCAAATCCTCTTCGTGGCCGAGCCACGCACTATCCTAACAGAGTTATGTTTGGCAGCGCGCGGCTGGGGAGGGGTGGGAGGTCGGCCGGCGAGGGGGTGGGGAGCTGAGGAGGAGAAGATGGGTAGGAGTTGGGGGCCGAGGTGGAGGCAGAGTCAAAGACTCGTGGACAAAGAGAAAGAAAGTTTGTGCCGGCAAAGCTCAGCCGCGTGTAGTTCGGGTCTCCGTTTCTTCCCTATTGCCCCATTCAGTGCCTCCCGCCGACCCTGCACTCCGCACAGGCTCTGCCTTTCAGGTCCCCTGGGACAAGGGAGGGTGTCCCGGGAGGGAGGTCGGACAGAAAGGGACCGAAACAGTCTTCGCTGGAGGCAGCTCGAGGCGCCCCGCGCGGTGTCCCGCAGGTTGCTTGCTGCGACTGGAGGTGGCGTCCGGGGACTTCGGGCCTCGGAGCCAGCTCAGTGTGCTAGTAGGAGAGTTTGGGGAGACTCTGGGATAGGAGAATGCATTTGGGGCTCTGGCTTGGAAGTACTCCATGGGACCCCTGTTCTAGAACCTGGGCGAGGTGGAGAAGGGCTAAGAACGGGCCATATGCCCAGGCAGCCTTCCCAGGGGGATCGATCGTGGCTCTCCTTGGATGAAACAGACTCGGAGTGCGGAGACTGGGCCACAGGGGAGGAAAGGGCTCCCCGGAGGCCTCCCCGGAGGCGGAGGCCTGGGCGGCGGGTGGGGGGTCTGGGCACCCTCGAGCCGCGGTGCTAACGCTGTCGCCTCCCTCCCGGGGCTCTGTCCGCAGGGCTACTCCTCCGTGAGCAACATGAACGCCGGCCTGGGGATGAACGGCATGAACACGTACATGAGCATGTCGGCGGCCGCCATGGGCAGCGGCTCTGGCAACATGAGTGCGGGCTCCATGAACATGTCGTCGTATGTGGGCGCGGGCATGAGCCCGTCCCTGGCAGGCATGTCCCCCGGCGCGGGCGCCATGGCGGGCATGGGTGGCTCCGCCGGGGCGGCCGGCGTGGCGGGCATGGGGCCGCACCTGAGTCCCAGCCTGAGCCCGCTCGGGGGGCAGGCGGCCGGGGCCATGGGCGGCCTGGCCCCCTACGCCAACATGAACTCCATGAGCCCCATGTACGGGCAGGCGGGCCTGAGCCGCGCGCGCGACCCCAAGACCTACCGGCGCAGCTACACGCACGCCAAGCCGCCCTACTCCTACATCTCGCTCATCACCATGGCCATCCAGCAGAGCCCCAACAAGATGCTGACGCTGAGCGAGATCTACCAGTGGATCATGGACCTCTTCCCCTTCTACCGGCAGAACCAGCAGCGCTGGCAGAACTCCATCCGCCACTCGCTGTCCTTCAACGACTGCTTCCTGAAGGTGCCCCGCTCCCCCGACAAGCCGGGCAAGGGCTCCTTCTGGACCCTGCACCCCGACTCGGGCAACATGTTCGAGAACGGCTGCTACCTGCGCCGGCAGAAGCGCTTCAAGTGCGAGAAGCAGCTGGCGCTGAAGGAGGCCGCGGGCGCCGCGGGGGGCGGCAAGAAGGCGGCCGCCGGGGCGCAGGCCTCGCAGGCGCAACTGGGGGAGGCCGCCGGGCCGGCCTCCGAGACTCCGGCGGGCACCGAGTCGCCTCACTCGAGCGCCTCCCCGTGCCAGGAGCACAAGCGAGGGGGCCTGGGAGAGCTGAAGGGGACGCCGGCGGCGGCGCTGAGTCCCCCGGAGCCGGCGCCCTCTCCTGGGCAGCAGCAGCAGGCCGCGGCCCACCTGCTGGGCCCGCCCCACCACCCGGGCCTGCCGCCCGAGGCCCACCTGAAGCCGGAGCACCACTACGCCTTCAACCACCCCTTCTCCATCAACAACCTCATGTCCTCGGAGCAGCAGCACCACCACAGCCACCACCACCACCAGCCCCACAAAATGGACCTCAAGGCCTATGAACAGGTGATGCACTACCCCGGCTACGGCTCCCCCATGCCTGGCAGCCTGGCCATGGGCCCCGTCACGAACAAAACGGGCCTGGACGCCACACCTCTGGCCGCAGATACCTCCTACTACCAGGGGGTGTACTCCCGGCCCATTATGAACTCTTCTTAAGAAGACGACGGCTTCAGGCGCAGCTGACTCTGGCAGCCGGTCGAGGATAAGTGAGAGAGCAAGTGGAGTCGAGACCTTGGCGAGGCCGCCAAAGAGACGCAAGGGAGAAGAAATCCATCGCGCCCACCCCAACCCCCAAGACAGCAGTCTCCGCCACCCGCGGCAGCCCTTCCATCCCAAACAGAGGGCCACATTGCTATCCCGCGTTCTATATAAGGAGGAAAACGGGAAAAAATAGGAAGTCCAAAAAAAGTGTCCTGTTTCCACTACTGTGTAGACTCCCGCTTCTTGAAGTACCTGCAGATTCTGATTTCTTTTGTGTTGTTGTTCTCCATTGCTGTTGCTGCAGGGAAGTCTTACTTTAAAAAAAGAAAAAAAAACTTTTGTGAGTGACTTGGCGTAAAACCATGTAGTTTTAACAGAACCAGAGGGTTGTACTATTGTTTAAAAACATAAAAAAAAAATAATGTAAGGGTCTGTTGTAAATGACCAAGAAAAAGAAAAAAAAAAGCATTCCCAATCTTGACACGGTGAAATCCAGGTCTCGGGTCTGATTAATTTATGGTTTCTGCGTGCTTTATTTATGGCTTATAAATGTGTATTCTGGCTGCAAGGGCCAGAGTTCCGCAAATCTATATTAAAGTGTTATTCCCGGTTTTATCCTTTGAATCTTTTCTTCCAGATTTTTTTTCTTTACTTGGCTTAAAAAATAAACAGGCTTGGAAATTATTTCAAGAAAGAGGGAGGCATATTCTGTCTGGTTGCAAGTGGTATTTTATTTTGGGCCTGGGAGTGTTGCTGTTTTCTCAATATTTTATTATTGAAAATTTCAGACCTACCAAAATGGAATGAATTTTACAGTAGGCACACATGGACCTGCCAAGATTCTGCAATTAACATTTCATTATACTTGCTTTATCAGGTACTAGTCCATCTGTCCGCACCTCCATTGGTCAATCCATCTTATTTCTCTAACTTCACTTCAAATTTGCAGATACCAGTACACAGCCTCCTAAACACTAAAGCAAGCACATCATTAAATGGAGCTCAATATTGTTTATGGTTACTTTTTGAATTTGGGGGTTAACTGTACACACAATAAAATACACAGATCCCAGGCAGACCATTCCAGCAGGTTTATTTTTAAAGCCAGTAGAAAATCTCTCTCCTCATATCACAATTTTCCTTCCACCTTGGCTGTGTGAACGTGCCCTGGTGTTGCGCTCTCTTGGGCCCCACAGCTGGCCTCTCTGGAGGGAAGCCTGGATGTCACATGTTTTTGCTGTACTTAGGATCTTGAGTCTCCCTTCAAGTCAATGAGCCCAGAGCAAACTTACAGATGCTGCGATTTGCCTGTTCACCACTGCGAACAGTGGTGGAGCTGGGACTGCACCTGGATCCTCCAGCCTCCTCTGTGTTCAGGCCACCACCTTTTACCACCCTTCTCCCTCAAGCAGGTATTTTGCACAACCATGGCAGACCTTGCTAACCCAGAAATGGCGAGACACTTGGTGTAGGGAAACATTTAGAAAATCTCCTGGAATTGGTTTGGAAATGATAAATCAGGGCAACAATCCAAGTATGTTTTCTAAAAATAGGGTATATTTGGGAGTTAGAAGGAGGTGAAGGGTTTCTAGCCAATCGACAATTTCAGTGGTGGAGATGACACTGTCTGCAAATTTGCTCCTCTTCTTTCTCCAAAACTCAAGGCCCTTGCAAAGCCTCCTGTAAGTTAGACAAGGTTGGCAATCCAGGTTTGCGGGGACAGGGGATATGCGAGTATTTTGTGAGCCTTCAAGGGCACTCTAAAAGTATAAAGAAAAACCCAGAGTTAATTCTTAGACGTCGTGCTGCCTCTCCCCACAGACGACCTTGCTGGCCTCAAAGGCGGCCAACGGCAGTGGAAGCCAGGCCCAAGAGTGCAAAGGGGAGTCTGGCTGTTGATTTTGCCCAGGACATCTGCTGGCTGGGAGAGGGCAGAATCAGCGTCGTCGCGGGTCCGGAGGACTGGGGAGCCGCTCCCGCGCGCAGTTAGCTTGCAGTTGGTAAAAACAGTCTGAAAGCCCCGAGGCCAGGACTTTTTGCTTCAGGTTTCTAAGCTCAGGATCCTTTTTCCAAGATTAGATCTTTGGGCTTCTAGACCATCCAAACCAGGAGTGTCTCAGCTAAGCCCCAGACCCAGAGACTGCCTTCACGTGCTACCTTTGGTGGTGGCGGGGGTCTCTGCCGCCCCATCCCCCACCTCGCCGCCATCCCCAACAAGCCTGGCCTTCCCAGGCGCTTGAGGGGGGTTTGGCGTCGCCTCCGCCTTCCACCCTTCCCACTGTCCCCCTCCCGCCTTCAAATCCCTTTCTTAACTGGCCACATTGTCCCGAAGAACACAAGGAAGAGAAATTGGGGAGGGGGAATCCGGAGGCTACAGCCAGCAATCAGGCCGTCTCTCCCCCTGGCAAGGACACACACGTCGTGAGCCTGGCCTGAAATGTGTTTCATTATCACATAAAAGGCTCCCGTGGCGAAGGAGCCGAGAGGCAGGGCCGGGGGCCGAGTGGGGGACAATGGAGGCTGAAAGCGCTGCCCTAACCTGCTATGTTTCGTATGGCACGCCCATTGTGCGAGGGTCGTTTTAAACTACTTAGCGCGCCCCCCTTCACTGATCCGGGCCGATAAGATATAGTTCTGCCCGAATACAAAAAAAGGACGTCGGGGAGCAGGCGCTTTCGGAGGCTTTTCTGTGCTTCTTGTGTCTTTCATGTCCCCTCCCGCTTAACTCCCTCTCCTAGCCCGAGTTCCGAGCCTACGAGTTCACAAATCGCCTCCACCCGCTTTCCCCAACTCTACGCATTGTGGGGTGCAGCGGTTCTCCCCCCTCCTTTTTTTCCTTTTTTCCCCACGCCTCCTGCGTGCCGGTTTAAGCAACCATGATCTGTGAATAAACAAAGTCTGTAAACAACAGAAAAAAACATCCTAGATCCGAATTCCAGGAGGGTAAACTTTCCATGACACGTCACACTTCAGCAAATTTGCACAGATATTATATTGCCTCCCCCCTCCTTTATTATTCTTTTTTTTTTTGCCAGGATCCCATTGTACTTAACTGAATTTTATAACGCTGATCGATATCTTGGTAAAATATTCATTTTTAAACTAGCGGGCAGTGAAATCTTTGCTTTGTGTGCTAAAGTCAACAGTCGCTTGGTTTGAGCTCAAATAAATGCGGGGATGCCTCGGCTCGGAGCAGTCGGCCGCCTCCCTCCGCTGGCTGGACGCTCCGCCACCTTCCCGCCCGACTGCCCGCCGGCCGCCGCAGGTAGGGAGCGCGCCCACTCGGGGGCCGCGCGGAGCTCCCCTCCGCAGCATCCGCACCCCACTCCTGTCCGCGCGCAGCCCCTCCCCTAGCCAGTGCTTCTCCTTTTAAGGGCTCAGACGCCCGGGAGGGCTTGGCGCGTGGTAAGCTTAGCTGACAGAGACTCAGGGGGCTGGGTTTTTTTTCCCGAGGGTTCGGAAAATGCAGGACTTGGAAGGATGAGGGAATCGCAGAGTTGCAAACTCAGGCTCTGAGCTTAGTTAGAGGAGGTTGGTAGGGCCCAGAGGAAGCCACACAGGCCCCTGCTGCAGCTCGGGTCTGGGGGTTCCATCTGAGAGCAACGTGTTTCCGGAGGACAGTGAAGGGTGGGGTGTGGGGAACGCCCTTGGCCTCAGAATCTAGGGCGGGGGTCTGTAGGAAACGCTGTACGTGGTGCAGGGGAGTCTGGAGAGGCCGAGGCCCAAGCGTGGTGACGCACTCCCCTTAGCGCGGCGGTTCGAGTCCGGTCTCAAAGCTTTCTCCGACGCAAGCAGGCCGAAGAGGCGGTGGGGTAGGCTTCAAGCAGGACCAGGGGAGGGGCTGCGCCTTTCCAAGAGGCGAGTGAACCTTAGCTCTGGCTGCAGGAAGCGCCTGTGATTGGCAGCAGGCAGGTTGGGGAGCTTCTGGGGTTCTGAGCTAGGTCCGGGAGAGAAAGTCAGAAACCAGACGCGGGGCCATTTATCATCCCATTCTCCCTGCAACCCAGTCGCCGAATTCCCACTTCCACGGCTGGCCCGAGGCAGGAGCGCGCTTGGGCGTGCCGGGCCCGCACTCAGCAGTTCAGGAGGACGCAACAGAAGCAGCCGAGTCTTTCCGTCGCCTGCAGAAAGGCGTGGACCACGGAAAAATAGTAGTTCTGCTGCTGCCCTTGAAACCTCAGGACTCTCGGTTTTCGAGGGCAGGGTGTGATAAAGGTGTATTTCCGCAGGTGTCCACCAAATCACGCCCTCATCCCCACCCCCGCGACAGATCCACATTCTCCTTGGGGTCTTTGCCTTAAACACCCGGGTAGCAGGCACTGTGAGAGGCCCGTGCCGGGATCTATTACTCTCGGTCTTTGGCCTGACGCGACTGGGAATTGGCACATTGAAATTGCCCGGCACCCCCGACTGGAAAGCTTTTCCCATCTGCGCCGCAGTAACCAGACTTCGAACCCAAGTGGGCAGAAATCGGTTTCGTTGTTCAGCAGGGTCAGTGTTATGTGGTCACGTTCCTGTGTGGGGACCCTGGGTGGCCCCTCCTCTTCTTCCCCGGTGCCTTGGGCTATGCGCCTGTGTCCAGCACACCCGAAGCCTGCTGGGGAGCGCGCCTGCAGCCCTCGGAGCCCCGGCTCGCCTCGCGTGGCTGGTTATCTTCCCTGAACAAGATGGAACGCCTGCAGGACACCACAAGGCTAATCGTTTTTAAATAATTAATGCCTCCCGTTCCGCTGGTAATGCGCGGCGTCGAATCCGTCAATTACTTGTCATTAGACGGGTGTCTCCCCACGGCCTTCCCTCGGGCCTTTGATGGCTCCGGGTCCCCTCTCCCAGGCCACTCCACGGCCGAGTTAAAAGGTGCCTTGCCTTTGAGAGCCGTGTACGGAGTAGCCACGACCCTTAATTCAGTGCGAGTTTTGAAAGAAAGACCCTCGTTGAAGAGATGTAATCTTCCAAATGGCCAATTTAAACGGCCGATCTGTATCGCCCGCCTTCTCCCTGGCTTCATAAAGAGAAGCCGCTCCTCAGTGCTTTAGGGGCCTTTTAATGTGGGAGTGGGGCGGAGAGAAGCGAGGAGAAGGCTCCGCAGGGTACAGGAGAAGGCTAGCCCGAGGAGGTACCTTAAGTTACCCGGGGCAACGCGTTTTCTTGTGGGGAGTGCAGGCTTCTACACACTTGTGGTGGCCCTGGCTTGGAGGGAGGGGTGGCCGAGATGAGATCTGGAATGTGCAGACACCAGGAATGTTTCAGAAAAGCAGCAAGGCCTTTTCTGACTGTGCACCTTCACCTTGCAAGAAATGGCAGGAAAGGAAACATTTTCCTCCCAAACACCATGACCCTGGAGTTACAAGGAGCTGGTTTTGGCTAGTGTCTGTAAAGTTGCAGGCGTCAAGTCCTGCCATACAGAATAGACAACCTCCACCCCCACGAACACCGTAGTGCCATTAGCCCTAGTTTGCTGTCCCAAGGTTTCAGACCTGAAATGCTTTGCTGGGTCAGGGACAGTGAAGACACCAGCCCTGGCAACAGCACCATGGCAACCAGGCCAGCCAGGGGTTGGCAAGTAAAATGTAAAACTTTAAAACACACAAACAGAAGAAAAAAAATCAAATACCCAAAGTTTGCAACTTGACTTAATTACACTTCTTGCTGTTTCCTTCCCCCGTTAAATGTTCTTTTTTACAGTAAATAAAGATTCCAGGGTCTGGGGATCTTATCTGTCCCCTTCTGAGGGAAAACAATGCACTGTATCTTCTACCTTTGATAAATGCAAAGACATCTCCACTCTGGGCTTTATGCCCAACTTCAAATAAGAAATTTGCTGTAGCCTCTGTCCCCAGGACTGGCTTTCCTCTAAGAAGAGGTAAAAGGAGATGGGGGATGGAAAGACAAGATAGTGAGAAACTATTTTAACAATAGATTTTTAAAATGATGAAGGCCTGTGACCAGCACGCTGCCCCCCACCCCCCCACCCCCATGCCTGGGGTCCTGGGCTGTGCTTTAGGTCTTCCACTCCACACATGCAGCCTTTCTAGAGCAAATCATCCTGATTGGAATTTTTTGAAAAATTCTTTTTTGATGAGAGGCACCGGATGTGGGCAGGATGTTACAGGCACCCCCAGAGACAAGCAAACAAAAATAGGGTAGAATGGATGAATGTCCCCAGCAGAGCTCAGCAGGCTCCCCAGCTCAGGGCAGGCCTCTTCTCCCTGTAACAAAACTCCCAGAGAGTCCCCTACCCTGGAGCACTCCAGGGGGTTCTTCGGAAGCCTAAATCCTGGGCCACCTTCCCCATTCTGTTCACAGCCTTCCTGCCCACTCTCTTATCCCTTTTCTCCTTTCTTCTCTAAAACAATCATGTGTGTCCCCCTTCACCCCCTCCCGCCATTGTATTTGTTGATGACCTAACACGCTCACACCAAAAGCCACACACAGAAAACCAACAACGTGGGATGGGAGGAGAGACCAATTATGACAGGCTAACAAGCAGGGAACACCCAAGTTGAGGCCGGCTGTCTCCTGGGAGACTGATGGAGGCTTATTTTACAAGCTGTAATTCCGTTGCAGTCCCTCTTGCTAGACTGGAGGTGATGCACATTCTCCCCTCCCCCTCAGCCCCTGCACCCTTGGGGCCTATTCCAGATCGTTTGTAGCCTCTGCAGAAGAAGCTGCCACCTCGTGCTAAAGTACCACTCATGAGAGGGTAGAGAGGACAGGAATGTTCCTACAAGCATGCCTTCATAAAACTGTGCTTATTTTTTACATTAGTTGCTGTTTATCAGAGCTCTGAGCTCACTGCCAACATTCGCAGGGACTGGTCAGATGTCATTGTCACCACTCCCCCCTCCCCACCAGGTTCACATTAAAAAACATTGACTTACTTGACTTCTCTCTCTCTCTAAAGAAGGGGTGATATTTCACTGCAAGATAACACAAGTGATAGCTAGGAGTGCAAAAAGAAGCAACAAATTAAGTTACATTCATTCATGCAAAACTAGAGGTCTCACTTCCCACCGGGGCCAGCACCTGGGGTTTAACCCTGTGTTGTTAATTAGAGCAATATTCCCTGCGGTATCAGGAGACCAGGCTAGCAATACTATACTTTCTTGACTTAAACATCATTAAACTTACTGAGAGAGAGAATTTCACCATCACAAACAGATGCGCAAGGGAAAAATACTGGCGTGTAATGCACATTATAACTCTGTAATGCGAATTATTTGCTGTTTTTTAGTTCGACTTGTTTATGTGGCTCAATCCCTGCTTCCTTAAATGGCTGGGTCCTAATTTTTTTAAGTAAGGAAATCAGCTTTCCCATTGTTTCATTTATTTGAAAAGAATAAAACACAGGTCCAGAAATAAGCAGGGATGTTTTTCAACTAGTTATGGTAATGATCTGAGCACATAAAAATAAGATTGCATGCATGTGAATTCTGACTTGGTATTTCATGAAAAATATAATCTCAATTTGTTATTTCTTCTATTTTTACAAAGCAGAGGTAATTATACGTTGAATTTGGTTGAGAAATTTTTACTCACTGAAAGGAAAGCATGTATATAATTTCGAACCTTAATTCATGAATGTTAAAAGTGCTTTACTTGAAAACAGAACAGTTTTGGAAGTATTTGGAGGAGACAGCTTGGAGGGCACTAAGGCCTGAGGTGGACAGCTGGAGAATCGAGGAGGACTAATGATGATTACATGACGTCCTCTGTGAAGGAATGGGGTGAGGTGTCAGCCAGGGCAGGAGCTGGGTTATAGAGAGCTTCATATGGAAGTCAGAAGAATCTTTAGCGAAAAAGTCAGGATGTCAACATGTGCACCCTTCGATATAAAATATACAGCTCTGCTTAAGCTTTTTGCTTGCATTACCTCCAAAAATTCCTTTTAAATTTCAAATAAAGGAGAGCAATCTCACTGTATATTTTTCATTTGTTCTGTGATTCTAAGCTACACTAATCAGGGCAGTTCACACCAAGAAATAAGTTGTAACTGCAAAAAAATCTATGCCCTGCTAGCTGAGAAAAATTCTCTCTTTAGAAAAGAGAGAATTTTTCTCCAGAAAAGTTAGTCAATTTATTGGCAGAAATTTATTTTTTTGTTTTACCATTTTAGTGTTTTAAGTGGCCTTCATGCCTGTGCCCACGTCCTGCCCTCTCTTATTTTGAATGGAAACTATTCAATCCAATCACCATTGAGTGGGGTTCTTCTAGGTGCCAGGAACCATTCAAGGTATCCTCATAAATAGGATCTCTTTTAATCTTCCCCATGCCCTGCTGGTGGAAATCAAAATTTACAGGTATTGTCTTGGGGCTGAGAGAAGTTAGGGAACTTGCTCCAATTTCACAGCCGAGCTTTAAGCTCCTGTCTTTCAACTCATATTCCCTCAGCTTATCCTGGCTTGTCAGGACTCTGGGGCACAGACAATTCCTATTTCAAGGAAGTAGGAGGGCTGCCTTCACCAGAACTCCGGAATCTGGAGAGTGAGCTTCTGTGGGTATAAGGGACATCTGCAGTGTTGGGGGAGGCTGGAAAGATACTGGAAGATCTCAGCAGAGCCAGCTTCAGCACCCTCTGGCAGGATGGCACAAGCCCCACTAGAAGAGATGAGGATGCGTGATGTCTGGGATCAGGCTGGCTTCTCATGTTCTCTTCCGGGGTAACACAGTTAGAATTCTTATGTGACTATGGTCGCTCATAGTTGGCTGGAAGTTCATTCAGACCTGGACCACGATTTTCTCCTCACTGAAGCTTCCAGGGCCAGCTAGCCGGTGGTGGAAAGTGGGAAGCATCGAGCAGGCTCCTGAATTGTGATTAGAAGGAAAAAAAACGCCAGAGAAGAGAGAAATGTCAGGTGCAGAAACCAAGGGCTGACATATAAGTTTAAAATAATCCACATAGCCAATTCATTTCTGAGCTACAGCCTTTTGCCTTATTCCCTACCAGGGGATTCAGGGAGCAGGGGCTAGGAATGTCCTGAGAGGCTCTTGCCTCTGACCTCCCCCTGACCTGCACCTGGTGTCCTGACAACACAGGTGACAGCATAGCTGGAATGCATACGCCACCCACAGCTGGTCCCCAGCAAGCCCTGGCCCCTAGCCCCCACGACACACCTCTCCCTCCCGCCTCTCACATATATACCAATGCAGATCTCCGTAAACACCTGCCTCTGGGATTTGCCCCTGAATAGGATGCTGGCCTAGGCGGGTGAGCCTGCAGCCCTCAGTGAGGGAGGACTTGGCCCAGCACCCAGTAGGCCTGTAGACTAAGAGAAGAGCGCCAGTCCAGCAGAGTGCATCTGAGCATACACGGAACAGTGGCTGAGCACCTGCTTGTGCCAGGCTCTGGGGACACGGTGGAACTGAGCACTAGCCATCCTCAAATCAGGGCTCAGGCTTGGCATGGAGGTCTCCTTTACTTTTCAATGTCTGGGAAGCTTAGTCACCTGGCCTGTCCGTTTTTAGTGGTGTGGGATTCCCTGCAGATTTAGCATCTTCTATTTCGGCATTTC